>OY856187.1:110062200-110074700 GCA_963693315.1 Diogma glabrata
ACATATGTATATGTAAATATTTTCGAATGAGAATGTCTGAATATGTCTACTCAGATTAAGCTGCGATGGACAATTTTTTACTGAAAAATAATCAGTAATTTTCTGTTGTTTAAGGCAAAGTTGAATAATATTTTCCTCTTTAATTACAATTTGGTCGTCAAATTGCATTTGATCAAATCCGGGCTGCTAACCTGAACAGCAAGCGCGTAGCGTACGGATTTAACCCCGCAGTTGCGTAGTTTATTCAAAACTTTCTCACCGACCGATACATTTCGGTATCCATCGATGGCTTTTCTTACGCATCTAAATTAATTAACACTGATGTACCCAAGGCTTAGTTTTGTCACCACTTTACTTTTACATCAAATGAAAATTACCAGTAACCCAATAAATAATTTTGCAGATGATAGTATACTGCACAAATCGCTCGTTTTCTTATCTTTAAAAGGAAAAATGCATGAACGAATAAAGCCCGTCCGGAGAGATACCATAAATGTAAATGATAGCCTGGCAAAAGTTGCCAATTTCGGTGACTGAAATATGTTCAATTTTAGCTCACCAAACATGGCTATTGATTGTTGCCAGATCAACGACCGAGTTTGCCAAAGATATTTCGATTAGTGTGTATGACAACCAAATGTGAAAAATTTTATTGGTCATCAAAATTTCTATCGACTTACTCTAGAATGATCGTATAATGGCGATGGCAAAGAGCGCGCCAAGAAAACTCAGTCCTCAATAGATATAAAAAATATTTCACTCAATGTTAATAACTCCTCATTTGTAAGTCCTACATTCGTCCTTGTATGGAGTATTGTTGTCATGTTTGGGGCGCTGCATCTGTTTCCATCCTGACTCTTTTGAACTCTGTTCGAAAAAGTGCTACACGAATTGTGATTGATACTTAACTTCAAATCTTAATTCTCTTATCTCGTTGTTTTTTATAAATATCGTCACCAGCAGTGCTCGGATGGAATCGGATCCATCATGCGTGAACCATATTTTTTACCCTGTTTTACTTGTCAATGGTCAATGGTGTTTTACTGGTCACTCACTGTCATAGTGTTAAAATGAAGATAGATTTCTTTGTCCATACATCGTACAAATGGAATGCTTTGCCCGAATCAATAGTCACGAGTGCCTTCGATCCTCACGAGTACCTTCGATCCACTAAGGTTTGAAACAAAACCATTCATCGACACCTCAGAGCGCATATTGTTGTGATAATTAGATCTTACCAGGTATCTATGTGCTTTTGTGACACATATCGTAACTTATAACATACCACTTTTTATTTCAAAAACAAAATAGAGTGCCACCATCGAGATATATTCCATAACAATAAAGTTCATCTGGCAGCACCCTTATGATAACACCTTGGCTAGTAGTATCTCACTGCTATTGTCAGCGGTATGTGATATCTCACGTTAGCTCATATATATATATGGCAATAGCAAGGACTGGAGTAGGCATTATCGTCACTCCCGTAGACTAAAAATAAAAATTTGTTCGAATTTTTATAAATCATCGTACTCAGATTCTATTTAGTTTGAGGCGTCTAATAAACGCCCTGTTATTAGTTACTGTCGAAGTATACGATCGTAGTTATCCCAGGTTTTTTGAAACAATAGCTTATTGTAGTTGCTTTAACTTTTTATCACGACTTCGAAATAAAATGAAAGACATCTAAAGCCGGGCATTCACATACAACAAAAACAGAATTTCATACAAATTTAACAGAAAAAAATTCTGTTTCTGTAAAATTTGTATATGAAATTCTGTTTCTGTCCACATACAACAGAAACAGAATTTCATATACAAATTTTACTTCAAGCCTTAAGAGTGTTTTTGCTCTATCTTTAAGGTTCGATACAATAGAGTTTACAAAATCCTAAATTTGAACTTTATAGTTTAGAGCAATATTTTTAAGAGGATTACCCTAACTTGAGAAAGACTTCTTTTGATCGACTTCCACCAAATATTTTAATTTGTTGGCCAAAGTGATCACTAGCATTTTAATTTGATTTGGGACCGTGTCGTACCTTTAGCTTTTTTTTAAAACATAAAAGCATTAGAGAAATCGAACTGATAAATTAGCAAATATTTTCTCAATACTTACTTGCGAATTAACCCATGAATCACAACAAATTAATGAACGGAAGCCGAGACATTTCGTAGAAAAATATTAAATATCGTAAAGCACCGAATACTTACGACTTTTAAATTTTTATGTTTATTTTGTATTCTTATTTTCTATTCGTACTTTATAAACTGGGCAAATTACATAGAAAAATAGTTCACGGGACTAAACGTGCGTACGTTATAACCTTATAAGCCGAGGTACCTTATAAGAAGGATAATTTGTTCGTAAAATTTTTATAGATGTAAGAAAAAAATTTACTGTACTCTATAGACCAAGTGTACTTTATATAGGGTGTACGCTAAAAGCGAGTTTTACTGTAATAAGTTTTTTTTTGTATAAAAATCGTAATTTAATGAAACAATAATAATATTACAAACAACTACATTAAAAAATTAATTTAAATATTTTTTTTGGCTCTAAATTAAAATACATATTTCGATTATCGGAAAAGGGAAACAGTTTTGCAATTATTTTATCGCGTTTAGTGTTATCCCGTAAGAAATACTGAGGCCCTTGAAGTTCACCAATTGTTTTATTGTCCGAAAACCGTGAAAGAAATTGTTCCTGTAGTTCGATATCTTCTGAAAACACATATGAAAATTTCATACGTGGCTAATTTTCTTCGAGCAAATTTCTGTAATTTCAAATGATTCCCTTTCTGTTGATATTTTCTCTCCTTTAAGCTATGCTCTCCGGACTTCTCTTTTAAATGTGCTTCCGATCCGATGGACCCTTTATATGTGCAGTTGCAAAGAAATGGCTGCGGGTATTTTAAAATCAACAATATGTTTGCAATGATTTACAAAATTTTTCTTATTTTTATATTGAGTTTCTGAGCCATCCGTAAAATATAATAGTAGTTTAATCAATGTGTTTATAATAAAATAGTATAATCTCAAGCAAAAGTTTAAAATCTGAGCGAAGCACGAGCGAGAATTTTAATTTGCGAGAGAATAAAATTCATTATTCACGAATCGATTACAATACTTTATTCTCTGACAAAGAATTGTGTATTATAAAAAATAAAAACATTTTCTTCAATTAAAACAATAAATCTTTATTGTTTTAATTGATAAATCAAATTTCTTATTAAAAAAACCCTAATGATAAAAAAATGCCCATCTCATGCAATCAACCAAGTTCAACTAAACGAAATAAGAGAATTTAAATTAAAATTTGATTTTTGAACAAAACTTATCAAAGCAATTGTGATTATAATTTCAAAATAATTTTAATGAAATCAAAACAATTTGACCAATTGGAATCATACCAATTGAATAATGAAAATCTTTTATAGGAAAATTTTCATTAGACGATAGGTTTAGTTCATTAGGCTATAGGTTAGAAAACAATACAATAATACATACTATTATTATCGAAAAAACATACAAATAAAGCTGATATAATTAAATGGAAGAGAATAAAAGTATTTTAATACTTAGAACGAACAAATAATAAAGACCAGTATTGCAACAATGGCCGAATACTGGCAACCACGAAACATATAAAATATTATTATATATAAATTCAAATAAATTAAATACAAAATAATTAAAATAAAATTGAAATGTCTTATGAAAAAAAAATTAAAACTCATACCAACATTATCAATAATATCAAAGTCTTTCAGCTGAGAAACTATATCTAAACTATAGGTAAAATTCTTCAAACTATTTATTTCTAAAATGGATATTACTCTAGTGAATTTAACCAAATGACATAAATCGGGAATTTCATGGTTGCAGTATACTCGCCCAATAACAATATCCAATTAATGCTGAACATTAACAGGCCATTGATAGACCATATCAAAGTAAAGTGTACTGGCTATTTTCTATAAACCGTAGATCGGTCGATTTATGGTTCCAGAAATGGCCCAATCAAATAGCCAAGTACTGTTAAGGCCAATGCTTGGCCATTCAAAGGTAGCTCTATACTGGATCTTTTCTGTAAACGATAGATCGGCCGATGAATGGTTCTAGTGCTGGCCCAATAACAAAAGCCGTGAACTGTAAACAATTAATGGGCCAGTGCTTGGCCGTATTTCAAAGTCTGGCAATCTCTGCTTGGGTTTTTACCGGATAACACTTTAGTCGATAAAATAATTGGCAAAGTGTTTTCCTTTTCCGATAATCAGAAATATTTCAATTTAGAGGCAAAAAAATATAAAAAATAATTTTTTTATGTATTTGTTTGTAATATTATTATTGTTTCATTAAATTATGATTTTTATAGAAAAAAAAAATTATTAATATAATCGACTCATGCTTCTGTTAGTGTTAAGATGTTGAAAGTAAATCACAATCTTCGATCGTTGGAATCTCCAATCCTTTATCTCAATAAAAACCTGTTTTTCAACGAATAATGCACAGAATATGTTTCATGTAACATATGTTAATTTGAATTTTTCATATACTAAACTTTAAAAAATCGTATAAAAAAATCCATATGGAATCTCTCACTTTTTATTTTTTTATTTCATAGCTGCATGTGTTTACTTTAAAATTTGTGAAAAACAGCAAAAAAAAGACGATTTTTGAGATATGAGCTTTGAAGTAAAGCAAGGTTTAACGCGCCGCCTAGCGGAAAAGAGAAGAATTATTAATTTTCAACTTACATATTTCGATTATTCAATAATTTTTCTCCCTATGTGCAAAAATATAGGTAAATCGCATGAAATTTATGGGACATATTAACAAAACATTGACACCATTACCAAAACTAAATGAAAAAGCCTCAAAAATTCAACCGCGCATAACTCCGATTCAGAGTACTCAAAAAATAAAAGCAGACATTATTTTTTTTTCTTTCGTCAATACCAACAATATATCAAAATTTCAGATTTTTTAAAAATAGTCGATTTTTTTTCGATGTACGTTTTCAAAATAATAGCCCACAGTTTTCCCAGACTGTCGCACCCCTTCTGCCAGAATTGATTTCGTTAGATATTTGTAGATATTTTTCGTTACGCAATATGTTCCCAGCTAATTTTTTTCAGATTTGTAGATCACAGATTTGTAAATATGTATTTCGCAAGTTGTAATAAAGTTTGTTGCGTCATCACTTATTACGATAAGCATAATCTGCATTCATTTGTCTCTATCACTCTCTTTTTAATCTATTCTTGTTTCAGTTTCCAAAGCAGACGTTTATTTTTTTATCCAAAGTTAAGCATGTTTAGTGTTAATTATAACAAATTATAAATTAACATCTTTGAATATCCGAAGATAGATTAAGTTAAAGAAACTTATTAACGTTAACTTTAAAGTTTTGAAGATTAAAGCTTTCGGGAAAAACCCAGATAAAGCATCCCAGAGGTGAGAGACTCTGAAAAAATCACGTTGAAATGCGACGGTTCTACACTTTTTACTATGTTTCTTCATTAAAATAAACGCACTGACATCTTAGACCTGTGACATTATTCAAGGTTGGAAATCATTACAGTTTTATCTCCTACCATTTGTGAATATTGTACTTATTTACGAGGGACAAGATCAATGACCAATGAATTTAATGTGATGAAAATGTTTAGACTATATTTATAAACAAAACAGATGGCTTACTGGTGAAGTGATACTATACCTTGAACGAACATAATTATCTGCTGCCAAATGTATAATTTTTTTTCTAATTAGCTCTACGATTTGTCTTCGTAGTTCCATATGCTTCATAATAAATGGTCATGCGTTCTTATATTTAATTAAAACATTCTTTGTACCTTGTTATGCCCACCAATTGTGTGATGTCCAACATGTAGCGTTGGGAAAATTCTACAAGCCAATACAGAACAATTTGAGTTCTGAGTAGATGTGTTGGCAAAGGAATTAGATTTTTGTAGTTACGTCTAACAATAAAAACTAACACCGGCGCAAAACACCTTACCATTTTTCATCTTTGATTCTATAACGTTACATTACATGTTTTGCATTAACATAATTTATCATTAATGTAATAACAATACAAAGAACTTTCTGATCGCCCAATCAACTGTATGATTTCATAAATATTTTATTATTGATATGTATTCACATCATCTCTACATAGATATTCTTTTTTTTTTTTTATTATCATTATTGTTTCTTTGTTTTAATATAAAAACGAAATAAAAGAGATGAGCAGTATGAAAACCCGAAAACTCTAAATATTTACTTTAAATTTCTTTCGGTGCATGAATTTATATTTTCAACAGATTAAATAATGGTATGATTGTATTTAATAGAGGGTGACTCTTATTTTTGTTTATATCTTTCAATTAACTGGAAACAACAGGCATTTGATAGAACCAATCTGTCAACCGGTTTTGATGTAATTGTATTAATCATATCGATAGCTACAAAACGAGAGGACGCTATGCAATCAACTTTTTTCTCCCTCGTTTAGTTTAAGAAAGTGCTACTTATAGCTGCAGTTATAATTTGCTGATTTGTAATTTGGATTTTCAATTAAATTTATTAATTGAGTCGCAGATCGGTTTTTATATTTCAAAAAATGAAAATAAAATTATTTCGGTCCGGATCTCGAATACAAATCTTTTAATTAAAATTCAAATTATCAAATAAAGAATAATATTTTGTATTATGTGTTATATTGTTTCAAATAAAAATATTTTGTGTTATATTATTTCAAATAAAAATATTTTGTGTTATTTCAATTAAAAATATTCTATTTTGTTGATTTGTAAGCTCATGGTGTATCAAAGGGCATTATTTAAGTGAGTTAGCGCTGGCATTAGTGAATGAAAAATGTCGTAAATGAAAATAAAAGGACAGAAATATTGATAAATGTTGTGTCAAATTTATTAAGAATAAAATATATCTTCTATATGATGTTTATAAAACAGTGAAAATAAGTTTACAGTTTCAAAGCTTTTAAAAACACACGGAGCGAAAACAAGACCGTTGGATTGTTTCAAATATGGAATCGTTACGGGCGTCAGCACGTTGGCAAAAAAAATGATTTGTAATTGAAATGATTATTATACATGTAATTGTCATACTGATTTATCTTTTGATTTTATTCACCTTTGGGATGATTAACATTGTATATTGCATTCTACGAGCGTCTATATGGATGACGCTCTAAATTTTTTGGAGAAGTGTCTTTTTGAAATTGCAATTGGTGACCGACTCCAACCAACATTATTTTTAATCTTTTGTTTCTCACATTGTTACTTTTATGTTGCATGTTAGATATAGTAAATTTGTGTTGGTTCTAGAAGTCAAAATAAGATGACAAAATATTTTTCAATAGAGATGTTTCCAGTGTTAGAGTCCGCGCATGGTCCATTCATTCATATATCGTTTAAAACTAATAACCCTTGGATAAATAGATACGGTATGTTTCTATTTATAATAATGTAAGTCCAATGGTAACAACCTGCCATATTCACGCTATCTCATTTTCTGCATAGTAGACTTTTGCTTGTACTTTCTTTAGGTTAAGGTACCCATGGGATTATTTTGTATGTCACCAATGCTAAGTTTGAATCCCAAGGTTGTTTTTGTGATCATATTGGTCACAGTTCGCCACCATTATCATCTAATTTAAACCAGAAGATGGTGTTGACTTCGGGTATGTGTATCTTAAGAGCCGTTATACTGCTCAACTTAAATCTGTTTCGATTAATAAATAATTAAAACAATTAATTCATTTTTATTTCACTTTTATTGTAATGCAATTTTAATTTTAGATAATAAAATTAAGGCCGTGTGTCAATACAGCTAAATCTAATTTTTTTAAGTCTATGGCTGTATTCTGAACCAAAACTTATTTGAAACTTATTTGAAACTTACTTGAAACTTATTTGAAACTTATTTGAAACTTATTTGAAACTTATTTGAAACTTATTTGAAATTTATTTGAAACTTATTTGAAACTTACTTGAAACTTATTTAAAACTTATTTGAAACTTATTTGAAACTTATTTGAAACTTATTTGAAACTTATTTGTGGAGACTTACTTATTTGAATAAGTAACCTAAAGAGGTGATTTATTTGAAATTTTTTTTCATATAAAAATCTAATTTGATTTGACAGTGTCAAATACATTTATGTTTGTTTACTAAATGGTTTTAAGGAATAATGCTTTTTCTTCGATCCGTAATAAAATAAATGTAATAATTTTAAATGAAGAAAATAGTTTAGAAAATTTTTTAATTAATCAAATTAAATAAATCGTTTTAAATAAATTTATTTTCGAATTTGCATTTATGTTGCTGTCAAATTAAGTATGCTAAATCAGTTAGAATAGCTTTTAAATACTTATTTAAAATTGCGGTGAATAAGATAGTCTACATAAATAAGTTTCAAATAAGTCGTCGTTTAGAATACAGCCTAAAACTAATTTTTGACGTTTATATTCACCACAAAAAAAAATTAAAAAATTAGCCTGCCTTAGACCTAGTATAAATTTTGACAAGTCAATCTAAAAAACAAAAGAAACAAAAATGATTTTTTTTGTTTATTGTTTTGAATTTGAACTTACATTCAATTCAAAGGTTTTTTTTATTAAATTAATAAATTCCATTTGTGAGGGAACCGCAACAAAAAAGGATTATTGCTTCATTTCCAAAAAAAATTATCAATTTTTTTTGTTAAAATCAAAGACAATTATTTCGATATGACACAATTTAGATTTAACCAATTGACACATCAAAATTTGGTAATTCAACATAGGCTAATTTTTTTTTACCATAAGTAAATTTAGTTTTAGATTTAGCTGTATTGACACAAGGCCTTAATCAACAAATTTTTACAAGTTTTTGAACGTGAGTTGTTGCTCGACCAAGTGCAAGAATCTAATTGATTATTAAATGCTAATTTTAATTTTAACAAAAATAATATTTTTATCAACTTCCGTTGATTTGTGTTGTCGTTGCTAAAATTTTGTGTTTTGTGCTGATTTCGTCGAGTGTTGTCACTACACCACCGCCCATTTTTCTGCTGCAAGCATTTGTTTGTGTAGTGACAATGAAACCAAAAATCAATGCGTTCCTATTTTATGGTGCGGCTTCTTCCTTTCAAATTGGATTTTTTGGACTAAACCCTTTAAGACCTGTTCTTCTAATGCTTCTTTAACCTAACTCCGATCATCTGCATCTAGCATGGTCTGAAGATATTTTGGGTACTTTTTATTTCTCAGTTGATGGTTTACTTGCACATGTTCTCTTCTTTGTTCTAGCTCCGTTTCTAGTCTTCCTTGTCACTCTAGAACCTTATTCTTTCAATTTTTATGTTTTAATATTAGTGAATCCACCCTCTAGTAGACCTTTTGGTGATAGCATAACTCCGTCTTCCACCATTTTTCTCTTGCCTAGTAGCTGAATGGAGTGTTCATAGAATAAACATAGTTATAAAGCACATAGTTTATGGTCATTCGAACCGGTTTTCCATAAAAATAAAAACAACCAAAGTTTAAGAGATTTTACAAGCAAAATTTTATTTGATTTAAACATGGAGCAATAAATTAATTTTGTCTTTACAGTTGAATTCAAATATTGAAATGATTCGCATAGAAACTTGCGTGTATAATGAGTGACATGAACCTTTCGGTTATATTTTTATACAGGGTGGGCCAAAACTCACAATGGGGTCTAAATTCATCTTATAACTTTTTCGTATATAATTTTTTTTCAGATTATAAAATACTAGGGGGTTGAACCCCGCGTTGAACCCCGAAACTTTCTCACAACCCACTACATCGACAATCCCACTACATCGACAATCGACAATGACAACGAAACGTTTTTTATGTTCTAGCTAAAATACATTTTACATATTATGCTTAATATATTCTTTTCAGATAATTCAGTTGTTTCAGTCAAATCGAACACGGCTATTATGAAATATTTCTCTATAGCAGGCTTCAGACCTACAATCAATTTGTCAATCAATTCGAAAACGAAAATAAACGAAATAAAATTTAGTGTAAAAATCGCCTAAATTTTATTTCGTTTATTTTCGTTTTCAATTGATTGACAAATTGATTGAAGGTCTGTAGCCTGCTTATCTTGTTTTGCAAAGAAAGAACAAATCAATTTTATGAATTGTTTCTTTAATTTCTAATCAATAGAAAATATTTAAAAACAAAGAAAATTATGACTAAAATAAAAGTTAAGATGTAGTAGAAAGGAAACTTAAAATAATTTTTTTTAAATCTTTCCCTATGCATGAATTTCTTTTTTAATTTTCCGAAAAAAAGAAAGTGAAAAATGAATTTAAACACAGCTGAAATTTTAAAACAAATTTTTTTAAGCCTGAAATAAATTAAGTCCAAAATAATACGTCTATCCACTCCGCAAGCAAAGCATAAACTTAATTGAAAATATTAAAATTAAAATTTCTTTTTTCGTTTGTTTTTTTTATCGATTAATTTTTTTATATTCTCTTTTTTCCTTACCGCATTTTCCCCTTTCCTTAGGTATGGCTACGCTTTTTCGTTTCTTCTGTATTATATATATGATACAAAATGGAATAGACTTTTTACACCAAGTATGGAACATAATGTCTCAGCAACGGTTTTCTACACGAAATCTAAATTCTTGGTGACTGAAGCATGATCCTGAAATAAGCAAGTACCCTTGGTGGTCAACCTAGCTGGTGTTCATTAAATATTTTACGTTTTAGGTGATGTTTCTGAAGTGATGCCTCTGTGGATACAATAGCTGTTGCAGAACGTATACGAAAGTAGAAAGAGAAGGAAAATAAAAAACGAGACGATAAAATGTACTGGAAAGCTGTTTTGTCTGCTTTTGAATTAAGTGATACAAACTGATAGCAAAAATATTCTTGGCACGTGGTTCACATTTCCTAAAAATCTTGCTTAAATAAGTTGCTACAATTACTCAAGTGAAGATAAAGTCTAAACGTGAGTTTGTAGTAAAAATAAATTAACTTATGAGTAACAAGCAATGTCTTTACTTCAAAATAACAAAGCACTTGGTTTCGATAATGGTAGCAAGATTCTATGCTTAAGACGGTTTGATTTTTTTGACAAACGGCAGCAGGGACATATGACTTGGAATGGAAATACAGGGGTCCTAATTCTATATAATTCAATCCATAGAAAATATGTTTGCCTACTGTTATTTCGAAAATAAGTGCAGATAATTGAGCCAATATCTCAATAGAGTTTTCTACTTATTTTAACTTCTCTCTTCGATCACTATGCATATCAGCTAACAGTAACTGATTACAAACTTACAACCTTACGCAATCTGATACACCAAATACTATACGGTTTTAAAATACAGAAACTTCTAGAAGAGTTCTATATGATGCGTGTATCTACTCTAGCGGGTTAGATTTATTTGGACACGTTCTACAAATGTTGGACGTTACCTAAAATAAAGAAATACATGAAAAAAGAGAAAATTACGCGCTAATGGCTTATGTGGAATAATGGCAAGATATTGATAAACGTAGATATTGTAGATTTAGAAAATTTCAATTATCAAAATACATGTTATTTTATGAGTATAAAACTATAAACATCATTAATGCCTTTCACATTTTTCGTAATTAAAATAATAACAATAGCAAAACATGCAAAATAACTTTAATAGCATAATTAAATTATTGATATATAATCAAAATTTTAAAATATCATATAGAAATACGACAAAAAAATATAAAACGAAACAAATATAAATAAAAATTATAATATTTATTATTTCAAATAAAATAACCAAAATAATTAAATTATTTCCATTAAAATAAATTTTTGTTTTTTTTGCCGTTTGTCTCCGCGGGCAAAAGCAAATTTTCCCATTTTTATTCAAATTGATATGGTTTATGGATAAAAAAGAAGAAATTCAATTAATTCGAAAATATGAAAAACTATTTGCTTTAATAATTAGTCGTGGAAACTCAAATATTCTAATTGTGCAATGAAAATGTTTGTTTCTATTATTATTATTTGTTACGAATTCAAATAAATTCATTTCAATTAATTCATTGTACTATAGTTTGCCGTATTGGAATTTATTTGATTTGATTTCATATTGAAGCAATTTGCTTAAGATTAATTTTTATGGAATAAACCTTTATTGTTTGGGCTAATTCCTAGCTTAGACGCTATTAATAAATTTTTTTAATTATTTATTTATTTATTTAAGATGTCATTGATTGATTGATTGATTGATTGATTGGACTGTAGGACCAAGCACTAGGCGAGACTCCCGGATTACGGCCGGGCCACTTCCTACAGTCGTTTTACATATAACAATAGGTAAGGATAGGTAGGTAATTGTAAGTTAGGAGTGAACGACCCGGTTACAGACACCTGGCAAATCGTATCTAGCTACTACTGTTAGGAGACAATCACAAGGACAATCACTTATACATATAATCTGCAATC
>OY856187.1:110077200-110106231 GCA_963693315.1 Diogma glabrata
CATATAAATATGTTATATATATTTTGATAATTCAAATATGGAATATATGTATAAAATTTGTTTGAACGATATCTTTAATACTTTAGACGTATTTTTAGACTTCCTTTCATTTATTCCAAATTACATAAAATTGATAGAAATACGAAAGATGTTTTAAGAAAGTTATATATAAACATTAAAAACTAGTTTCAATGTTTATATATACCTTTTGTATTATATTCTGTAGCTGTAAATCAAAGAAAGTTAATTAATTCGAAGTTCCATTTTCATTAGATTTATTAAAACTAAATTAAATTAATGCCAAATCTCAGCTAATCTCATATATATATATATATATATGAAAATTCAATTATTTCGAATAGCGAACCTAAGATATCAAACCATCAGTTTTTTTAAGAAACAAAAATGTTATCAATGTTTTTTAAGAATAATATTTCACACGCTATGACACCCTTTCAAGTTGACGAAATTTGCATCCCCATTTCTAATAAATCTGCATTTTCATCAATTACATTATGAAACCTAAACTAAAATACTCCATTTTATTTACATTCATTTATTCCTGGTAATGGCATTTTGATAAATTTTTTCATTTTCTCTAAATCAACAAACAAAATTTTTTTTTAATCAAAACAAGAAACACTAAATTCCAATTAGAAATGTTTATGTATACTCTCGAAATGCTACAACAAAACTGACATTTGTTTTTTTAATGTAAGAGTGTCCTCTTACATAATTATACCCAAACTATAGGTGCGTTCGATTTGACTGAAACAACTGAAAAAACAACAACAATTGCATTTAATTTATCAGTTGCTTCAGTTGTTTCAGTCAAATCGAACACGGCTTATATACCACGACTTGTTGATTAGATCGTTTCTTAATTTAACACTACAAAGATCAGATAAATTCTATAACCTTTTTAAAAATGTTAATAATTTTCATCGACTAAAATCACTACGGTTTAATTTCATTTTAATTTTAAATGAAAAAAGTAATAAAAATAAACAACGACACAACAATGTTGTATCGAATTGAAAACCATAAATTACGAGAATTTCAAGAGAAAAAAAATTATTTTCCTGATTTTTTCAATCTTTTAATTAGAAAAATTAAATTATTTTTAAAATACCAACATTATTATATATTATTATATATTATTGAAGCACTTGGTTTGAAACACATTTTAGACAACTTCTACTGAGTAATAAGACACTTTAAATATGGTAAATTATTAAAGTAAAAAATATATATATATTTATCACGACGGAGAGTTTTATCCACGTCCATCTTCTTTAAATGCGCTCGGCAAACCATTTATTTATTTAAGATGTCATTATCAAGTAACTATTGATCAAAATAAAAGTGCGAAAACATTTCAAAAAAGATATTGGCATTTGAAAAAAAAAGTTTGCATACAAAAAAAATCAAAATATTTTTTTAGAGCCAGATTTTGTCGATTTTGATGGTTAATTTATATGCATTAAAAAAAATAATTTACTAATATAATTACTATTTTAAAAATATGCTATCATTGATGGAAGGTCTGCAGGGTCACAGAAGCGAATGAAAAATAACTAGTGGGATTTGGGTGTGACCATAGGGGCCACGCCAAGAACTTTCCGTAAGATTAAAAACTAACCAGTTACTGGTATACTAAAATACCAAACAAAAAAAGTTATACAATATAATTTAACTGCAATAAATACAAATAAAAAACGAAAAATTACAAAACGAATTTGAAAAAAAGTCAACAAAAAGTGAATATTAGCTCAATTAGGGTTTTTAAAGATACACGACACATCAATTGTAATAATTTAAATAGAATTTGAATGGGTGTGTGTGTAATCATATTTAAATTTAATATTATACTAATAGACTGCAAACTATTATACTCAGATATACTGCAAACAAAAATAAGTTGTCTAGACCTAGGTATTGAAAGGTGAAGATATCGTTAAAATGTCAATATCAAAAATTATCTCCAACAGTCCAACACAATAACCTAACTTATCGGTAAAATAAAAGGTCAGAATTTGTTTGATGAACACCGACCACTATATATACAAGACACCTCAATAGCAAATTTGTTCTATCTCAAATTAACTGAAACATTTAACCAAAGATTCGTCAAAACACTTCAAAGCCTGTTGTTGTGATATATTTAAAAAAAATAGGATAAAGCTATTTGACCGAAAGTGACAAACCGGAAGTTGTAAAACTACTATGAAAATTACAAAAATCTTATGCTCTAAGTTTCAACAAAACTGAATTTCAGGACTGAATATTATTGAAGTTTAAAATAAAACAGTTGTTTAACGATCCACAGACATTCTCCCGGACCCCTTTGCCAAATTTTGAAAATAACTAATATTTTCAATATTCAAATAAACCCAAATTCGTTTCTATTTTAATTCAAAAGTTTCATCAAGATCTCATGGATTTGCGTAACGAAAATAACACATGTTTTTCAAATTTTCTTAAAACACTCATAAAGTTAGCAATTGTTTATACAAATGTCATTTTAAATTGTTGACACGAGGACAGACAAAATGGAAGGTAAATGGCCTTGATAACGTTATTTATTCTCGTAATATTTGCAAGAGATAATTTTCAGTTTTTTGGAAACCACTAAAAAACAAATGAACTGATTTCTTAAAAAAGGGACTGGGCTGTAAGCTATGCCAAAATACATAGATTGTGACCGTTGCCGTTGATATCGGATCATCCGTTGTTGAGAAAGCGTTGGACAAATATTTGTTCATATACGACGATAAACACGCACATTATACACACATACATACTACCAGATAAAAATAGCCTAAACAGCTTCAGGAGGTCCTGAAACGTAAAGATATCATAAAAATTTTGAAAATCGACCCAAAAACAATAACTTCCTATATCGGGAAGTTAATAAACAGTTAACCAAGCGATTCACTCACGAACCTCTTACCTTTTTGTCAAATTTTGAAAATAACTCAGATATTCGATATTCAAGTAAACCCGTATGCGTTTGCAGCTCATTTTCATACCAAAATTTCATCCAGATATCATGCGTTTGCGTAACGAAAATAACACGTAATATAACGTAACACAAACTCAAATACTACGATGGCAATTGTTTATACAAATCTCATTATAAATGGCTGATCTGATGACAAACAATATGGGAGCTTCATGACCTTGATAGAATTATTCAATCTCATTATATTTGCAAGAGATAATTTTCAGTTTTAAGAAACCCGTAAAAAACAATTGATTTAATTTCGCTAGAAAAGGACTGGGCTCTAAGTTACGCCAAAATACATCGATTGCGACCATTTTCATTAAATTCGAGCCATCCATTTCATTGTTGAGAAAGCGCTGGGAAAAAATTAATCCACATTTTTTTTTTGTTTTTTAATAAAATGTGATGTGTAGTAGGCATTACAATATGTGTAACAACAACACATAAAAACCTTTTAAGACCAAGGTCCCACAACAACATGCGTTCTAAGGATGTTAATGGACGCAATCTGTTTTTTTTTGTTTTTTAATATATTTTTGTTAAGTAATGGATAACTAAACCATAAATCCTATCACATATAAAATATGACATAGGCCAATATTTCGTGATAGGATAGGGAAAATAAAAATAAAAAAAAGAGATAAAAAGCCAATTTGTTTTACAAATTTGCAGGAACAAAACTAAAATTGGTTTGCCAATAGTCCAGCCAATGGCATAATCCCTGATTATGGGACGCAGAATATTTTTCAATGATTAAAGCTCAGATATGTAGTTATATGAAGGCTCGTTTCATCGAGCAAGCTACAGCGTTCCAGCATCAAGGAATATTCATTAGCTAAGATTGAGAGTGCTACCGTTGACTGAATACAGTTCATCCCCCAGCACCCCTAAGATATCACCTTGGCTAGTGATATCTCACTGCTATTGCCAGTGGTATATGATATCTCACGTTAACTCATATGCGAATAGCAGGGACTGGAGTACGCGGGGTTGTCACACCCGTGGCTCAAAAAAATAGAAAAAAATTAACAAATTAATAAAAACTGATCCCTCCATGCGATGATCCCTCTTTGCGATACATACACACATACACACACACACACACACACACTCACATACAGACTGCCAGCTAAAAATAGTCTTAACAGCTTCAGGAGGTCAATAAACGAAAAGATATCATAAAAATTTAAATTTCGAAAATCGACCCAAAAGCAATAACTTCCCATATCGGGAAGATAAAAAAAAATAATGTATCTTAAAATATCTGAAGGGGGATCGAAGGTCTGCAGGGTCACAGAAGCGAGTGGGAAATAAAATAAATTATTTTAAAATAATATATCTTAAAATATCTGACTGACAGAACAAAAACAAAAATCTATCAGATAAAGTGATGGTTGAGTGAGGGGGTGGAGATGGTGCTCAATTGATCCAAGGTCTGCAGGTGAAAAACGAAATACATTTTTTTTTAAATAATATATCCTAGAACAGTGGTTCTTATCCTTTTCTCAGTCGCGGCCCCCTTATAATAAAATATTCTCGCGGTCATCTACTCACTAGAAAATAATATAATAAACATTATAATATTCATTTTAAATTTATTGATATAATATGATAACGATAATTAATTGATAGCTTTTAAATATATCTGAATAAGAATCTCATTTCACCTTATTCGCAAATTCTTTTCACTGTATTCAAAACTATAACATAAAGCCTTCAAAATTGAACACTCACGTAATAAAGATTTGCAAAGGTGTCTTGATCTATTGTGTCACTATTCCGACTGCTATATTCACGACCGCGTCAACACCACTACTTTGACCTCAGTGAAAGAAGACAACATTGTCCATCAGTCCATAAGCCTATACGAAAAATATTTAAGAAATATCTACTTTTAAAATGGACAGTATGCTATTTCGATAGTACCGACAGTACTTATTTAAAAATATTCGTGTTATTTCACTTCTGAGACTGCGTTCCAATTGCTGCTAAGTTGTATTTTACCTGCTAACCCTACTTTTTTCAAATAATCATTTCGTTAAATAATCATTTTGAATGTATAAAAAAAAGAAACACGTTCAATATGGTTTCTGGGGATATTCAGATCTATTGAGTTAAGTGGTGAGATTCAATGCTTAACATGTTGCATTGATTCACAATAAAACACCAATGTAGTCAACTATTTGTTTGACTAAATCAAGATACTTATTCTAAACAATTGCAAAGAAATTAATGCTTTTATCAAAATCTATTACTAAAATTTCTGTGGTTGTTCTAAATACTATTTACATAAAAGAGTTTCTTGAGATTATGGTTTATTTATTTTATTGTCCATTGTGGAAAATCCTTTTTCACACAAATATGTGTAAGCAGGCATGTATGCAAAATTGGAAATTGAGTTCCAAACTGCCTTTTTCAATTTAAACAATTTGTCATCAAGGGCAATAATTTAGAATTATATTATTTATCAGAAGGATCGTATTCAAAGTCTTCTGTTATCAAGTTCAATTTTTTGAAATATAAAAATCAAATTTTTAATCAGTGTTTGGGATTTTAATGACATAATTTGTACGTTCTTTATGAATTCACAATTAAATATCTGTAATTGTTTGAGATAATTTGGAAACATTGAAAACAAAACGATTCAGTACTTTGAATCCATGCATGGAATTTGGTTGTCATTGCTTTTTTTAGGATAGGATATTAAATTTGTTTTATTCTAGAAATAATACCCAAAACAGGGGGTAGGGCAGGCTAATTTTTGTAATTGTTTTTTATTTTTAACCGAAGGGTGTGACAACCCGGCGTACTCCAGCAAGCGTATTTCCATTTATTTCGTACGTATTGAAAATAAATTGATAGTTTGAAAATTTGGCATTGCCGTCGCTTTGTTATATGTGTTAACGTTGCAAGCGTTCCATTGGTGATCTACTCAAAAACTCGTTTGAGCAACTAATTTTTTTCAAAGGAACGCATGTTAAACCAAATATAAACTGAAAATTTTATTTAGAGAGCTCATTCTCTTGAATTGAAAAATTCAATCAAAATTAATTCCAAAATCAAATCAAAAATCTATTGCAAAATGGTGATGCATTTAAATCAATACAAAACATGTATTTTTATGTTTATTGAATATATTAAAAAAAGTATTATTACACCCCTCACTACACTTTTGCTGTTAATTGTATGACTCGAGTGAAATGAGTATCATTGTTATATACAATATACTAACCGCAACAACCGAAAATATTCCATTTAATCCCAGTATCAGTTTCATTTCAGCTATTTTGTTTGCACTTTGCTTTTGAACGGTTTGCAGTTACTTTGACAAGCAAGTTTTTAAAGTTGATCTCGCTCAAATATTGAAATGAATAGTAGAGTAGAATTAACTTTATCATAGTTCTGTTTAGCTGTGTCTAATGGTATTAATTTATGCCATGGGTTGACATGTCCATATTTATATAAAAACGAATATAATTTTACTTGGATACGAAAAAGAAATATTCACATCGTTCAAAATTTAAATTCTGTTTGGCACTAATAAATTTGATAAATTTTAGTTCCCTGTTTAATTTTGACATTATAAAAAAATATCTATAAAAAGATCTACAAAATTAGATAAACGATGGAGGAGGTTGTCTTCCTAACAATTATTTTTCTGCATCCTAGCTGCCGCTATGTCACTTCGTATGTGTTGCATAAACTCGGAATATATAATGATCCAAAAATAATATGCATTACTATCAGTATTAAAAGTATTTATTGAAAAATAAGTGCATACACATTCGTGTATTCTGTAGATTTAAAAAACGATTTTGATTTAAAAAATTCTTTAGCATTCAATTAAAAGAAATCTAGTAATATTTTCGCGGCCCCCAATACTTGTGGGGGCGCGGTCTCCCTGTTAAGAATTCCTGTCCTAGAATATCTGACTGACTGAATAAAGCCAAAATCTATCAGATGAAGTGATGGTTGGGGAGGGTGCTATTATTGATCGAAGATCTTCAGGGTCGCAGAAGCGAGTGGAAAATAAAACACATAATTTTAAAACAATAAATATTAAAATATCTGACAAACAGAACAAAAATAAAAATCAATCAGATGAAGTGATGGTTGGGGAAGAGGGTGGAGGAGTGCACTATTATTGTATTATTGCTCGAAGGTATGCAGGATAATAATCAAACATTAAAAAAAATTATTAATAGCGCTTAAACTAGGATAAGGCCGTAAGTAATTTTCATCTAATTCAATTAACGAATTTACGGAATTTTTTCTTCAATTAATATTTATCAAATAGATTTCATTGTGACAAGTTTAAAGACCAGTTCACCATAAAAACCACTCCCCAATTTCCCCAAAATCCTACTATCTAGAATCATGCTAAATTTCTCTTCAGTTTGAAATTATTCCTTTCCTTTATTTTGGTTGCAAACAAAGTTTAAGGTTTAAATTTTGAAAGCCAAATAAATAGCGGATGAAAAAATTATAAATTTCGCGTTTATGATTATATTTGTTTTTTTTAAAAAATTGACTTCAAGATTACTTTTGAACCAATAAACGTATTGGTTTCCAAAAAAATTTTGAATTAAGATGCTGGAGGGAAGCTCTGGATATCCATATAATCAATACTAGTCAGAACAGGACCGTTGCTTCATAAAACTGGCCAAAAAACGACTGAATTAAGCTCAAATTCATCACAGAAAGATATTTATATATCTTTCGCGATAATTTGTTAAGTTCGCCAAGAACCTTTTTTTTCTGATTTTCAAAAAGCATTGGTTAACCTTTAACCTCAAAAAGCATAGGTTATGCCGTTTTTGATAGTTTCGCTCGATATTTTAAAAAAAAATTTTTGAAATAAGATGCTGGAGGGAAGCTTGTTATGCCCAACAAAATCTGGGTACATTTTTGCTTGCATCGAAATCAAATAAAAACATTAAACACATAAAATCTATCAACTTGCCTTAACATTTGTAGTTTAATAAAAAAATCATTCAATAACTAATTATAGTGATCCACTGTAATTAAAACGAATATAAGAATCAAAGTAAATAAGAATACTCAATTATACTTTCTTTATTTGTTTTATTTATTTTTTCTAATAAATTCAGTAATAATAATTCATATATATACATATTTTGTTTCTATAGTTGTTTCTCCTCAACATACTAAATGACTAAATTTTGCTTTGCAATATGAGTTTTGCTGTTTCATTTTGTTTTCCGTTGTATCGCTGAAATGAACCAAATACACAACAATGAAAAGACTAGCCAGAGATTTTTTATGGTTACCAAGTTGTTATATGTGACAATTTGGTTACTTTTTTTGTTAAATCTTGGACTTTGTCCAAAAGTAAAATTTAATTAATATTATCAGTCTGAAAAAAAAAATGTTTAAACAATTTTTAAATTTTTAAAAGAATTTGTCTGCTTGATTACAAAATTGATTACAAAGTATTTAATTTTCAATGGTTGCTGAGATAAATAAATATAAGATAACACTATCGAAACTTACATGATTTTAGTGATAAATAATTTTAGATAATAGATAACTCTCAGTTTTTGAAAATTCTCGTATTAAAAATTTAATTCATGTATAAATAAAAAATTTACAATAAATAGATTAAAAATATTATCATATCATAAATTCATTTAAACGGAAGATAAAACGATGAGGCTAGGATGCTGAATTTTGTCATTTGAAGATTAGTTGGATAAATTTGTACACAAAATCATTTAATTAAATGTTGGTACAATGTGAGAAATAGCACGGTAAAATAAAAAAAAGTCGGTTTTTATTTATTGGAGTGTGAGTGTGTTTATTTTAGAAGGCGGTTTCGAGGAAAGCAAAACCGGTGTTTAATTCATCACCGTTAAGGATAACTTGAATCGATGGTGTAAATCGAGTTTAAGGAATGGTGTGCTAAAAGTTCAATATCACTTTCTAATGGATCTGTGCAGTTAAGCAAAGGAGAGGTTTTGCTCCTCGGCAATATTTGGAGCTGACAAGGTATGAGAAGGTTATTATTGGATTACTATTCTTATTGTATACACAGTTGGAACTTTGGTAATTCGAAACTTATTTATTTAGCGTATGGTTTTTTTTGTGACACATTAAAAATTAAACTTAAAAATAGGTAGACTCTTCTATGAAATCTACCTAAAACAAAACATGGATACACATTAAATGAACTTACAATCGATTTGATTGCGCGTCTTTTAGTAAAAAAGTAAAAAGTAAAATATTTGAACATTGGGCCGTACATTTGAACACTACATGTTTACATCGAGCGAGTCTATCCATGCTACTACATCGGGAGCTGCCAAATTGATGTCTGAGATGTTGCCATTGTAACGTCGAATTGGACACACAGTTGCAATGTGTTCTATGGTTTGTTGTGGAGCACCGCAATCACACTCAGGGGACTCTGAAATGCCCCACTTGTAGAAAGAATCAGCACAACGTCCAAGATTCGTTCTTATTCGGTTTAATGTAATCCATGTATGACGTGGGAAATCGAAACCAGGTTGGGTAGAAGTCGGGTTAGTAATAGAAAGGCCAGTTGAGTTGTAATGATGCCAGGAGGTGTCCCAGGCATCCAAGATATTAAAATTAGTTGCCAGCAGGCTGCTGGCAGTTTTATGTGGAGGCTTTCTTGACTTCAATCGACAACGAGTGTGGTCACCGTAATATTTGTGCAATGGTAACGTGATGTTGTTGGTTACCTTTTTATGTTCACGCATGAGAGCATGCGAGCGTCTGAGTGCAGGTGGAGCGATATTGCTTAACACAGGGAGCCAAGGTTAAGGGGTGGATCTGATTGTACCGCTTATAGTACGCATCGTTGCATGCAGCTGACTGTCAACTTTTTGAGTATGTGTGCTATTCAACCAGACTGGTGCGCCATACTCAGCCACTGAGTAAACCAGACTTAGAGCAGTTTTGCGGAGGGTAGCTGGAGTAGCACCCAATGTCGAGCCTGCCAGTTTGTGCAATATATTGTTTCTCGTTTTAAGTTTTTTTGACGTATTTACAATCAATTCGAAACTAACCACCGATTATAACAAGAAACTGTGTACAACTACACAAGGAAGACATCATACAACATACATAAGATAAATTTTAAAACAATTCTGTATTCTGTTTATATTTTTCGTTGTATAATTCCTTTTTTTCAAATTTTGGATTAAATTTGTTAATAATATAAGTTGTTAAGTTGTTAACAACTATAAGTTGTCTATAAGTTGTTAACAACTTATAGAGATTTTCCTGCGCCAAAAGCCATATTGTTGTTTTGGAATATATACAAATTTTGTAATCCTGGAATAAATATGGGAAACTGTTTATTACCACTTCTGAATATCCATATAATCAAAACTAGTAGCAACATGAAACTGGCCATAAATCGGCAAAATGTCATTTTCTATACAAACCGAAAATATCCACAAAGTATGCTTTCATTCCTATACCCGTTATTGGATTAAGCTAAAACTTCGTCACGATATGTGTTCCCTAGCATACACAGTGCATCCGATTCCCAGAAATATATGCCTTTTTTGCAAGTTTTTTTGGATTGTTTGCAAAAAATTTGAAATAAGATGCTAGAGCGAAGCTTTAGATATCCATATAATTAGAATTAGTCAGAACAGCATTGTTCCTGTATAAAAGTCGCCTTAAATTGACAAAACACAAAGCATGCTGACATATCTGTACCAGTTATTGGATTAAGCTCAAACAAACCACAATACGTGTTTTGGTCTGCTTTTTAAGATTATATATCATTTGCCAAGATTTGTGACAACTATTTTACTGATTTTCAAAAAACAGAGGTTAACATTAGTTTTATTGATCATCCATCGTTCATCAGTACAGGGAAAGATAAAAGATTTTTGAAAATGCGCGTGGGGATTAACGATTGTGGTTAAAAAGTTTGGATCAACAATGAAAAGTACAAACGTTCAACTGATGCTGTCATGTCCATTACAGGATGGAATAAAAGGAGGATGATTGCGAGATACATTCGTCCCGAAAATAAAAAAAAAACAAACGTATTTAGCTCGAGCTTGAACCCAAACCCCAAAATAAATAGTCTCATGCTCAATTGGCTGAAGTAGCCGGTGATAAATAAACTTACAGTAAACAAGTAATAAGCACTAAAACAAAATAAGAGTATAAGTATTCTACAATGATCGAAGTTTAAAGCTGGAAAAGTTGAAAAATATCAAGTAGTTTGCATATTGATGAAAAACGTGATCTACGCAGGTGAAAAAGTCGAAATTTGAATTTGACCGTTTTTGATTTTCCTGAAACTTGACATGTAAGTAGTATGGACAAAATAAAAACTAGAAATAATTTAAAAATTTTTTTAAAGTGCTTAGTTTGAGCATAGGGGGCACCCCAACATGCATGAAAAATGAAAATTCTGCTAATCCTATGTAACTTTGAAATTAAATTGCTCAAGAACGGCTGTACCGATTTCATCAAACTTTTTTTGTTTGATAGATGATTAGTTAAGCCTTTGAAAAAAAATTAATTAATTGTTTTTATAATTAATTTTTAAATAAAAATATTAAAAAAACTTTTTTAAAGATGGCGCTAGGGTCGAAGATCAATTGGAATTTAATTAATTTTTTTTCTGAAAATAGTTCTATCTTTACTCTAAAATATATCAAATTAACTCAGAGGCGTTAATTTTTGTTCTTGAGATATTTAATTTTAAAGATTTTTAGTACGACTATAGTTCGAATTTTTCTTCATTTTTTTAAGCAACTTCCATTAACAAAAAATTTTAAAATCAATTAAATTTTAACCTGACTCTTTTTTAAATATAGTTCTAGCCTTACTTTAAAATATATCAAATTTACAAAGAGGCGTTAACTCGTGTTCTTGAGATATTTAATTTTAAAGATTTTTAGTCCGATTAAAATTCTAATTGTTCATTATTTTCTCGAACTTCAGTGGTTAAAACTTTTTGATGATATAAATTGTTCAAAAAAATAATGAACAATTAGAATTTTAATCGGACTAAAAATCTTTAAAATTAAATTCTCAAGAACACGAATCAACGCCTCTTTGTAAATTTGATATATTTTAAAGTAAGGTTAGAACTATATTTAAAAAAAACCGTTAAATTTATTTGATTTTAAAATTTTGTTAATGGAAGTTGTTTGAAAAAATGAAGAAAAATTCGAATTTCAGTCGTACTAAAAATCTTTAAAATTAAATATCTCAAGAACAAAAATTAACGCCTCTAAGTTAATTTGATATATTTTAGAGTAAGGATAGACTATTTTCAAAAAATAAATGAATTAAATTCCAATTGATCTTCGACCCTAGCGCCATCTTTAAAAAAGTTTTTTAATATTTTTATTTAAAAATTAATTATAAAAACAATTAATTAATTTTTTTTCAAAGGACTAACTAATCATCTATCAAACAAAAAGAGTTTGATGAATTCGGTATAGCCGTTCTTGAGCAATTTAATTTCAAAGCTACATAGGATTAGTAGAATTTTCATTTTTCATGCATGTTGGGCTGCCCCCTATGCTCAAACTAAGCACTTTAAAAAAATTTTTAAATTATTTCTATTTTTTATTTTGTCCATACTACTTACATGTCAAGTTTCAGCAAAATCAAAAACGGTCAAATTCAAATTTCGACTTTTTCACCTGCGTAGATCACGTTTTTCATCAATATGCAAACTACTTGATATTTTTCAACTATTCCAGCTTTAAATTTCGATCATTGTAGAATACTTATACTCTTATTTTGTTTTAGTGCTTATTACTTGTTTACTGTAAGTTTATTTATCACCGGCTACTTCAGCCAATTGAGCATGAGACTATTTATTTTGGGGTTTGGGTTCAAGCCCGAGCTAAATACGTTTGTTTTTATTTTATTTTCGGGACGAACGTATCTCGCAATCATCCTCCTTTTGTTCCATCCTGTAATGGACATGACAGCATCAGTTGAACGTTTGTACTTTTCATTGTTGATCCAAACTTTTTAACCACAATCGTTAATCCCCACGCGCATTTTCAAAAATCTTTTATCTTCCCCTGTACTGATGAATGATGGATGATCAATAAAACTAATGTTAACCTCTGTTTTTTGAAAATCAGTAAAATAGTTGTCAGAAATCTTGGCGAATGATATATAATCTTAAAAAGCAGACCAAAACACGTATTGTGGTTTGTTTGAGCTTAATCCAATAACTGGTACAGATATGTCAGCATGCTTTGTTCTTGAGCAATTTAATTTCAAAGATACATCGGATTGGCATGATTTTCATTTTTCATGCATGTTGGGGTGCCCCCTATGCTCAAACTAAGCACTTTAAAAAAATTTTGAAATAATTTGTATTTTTATTTTGTCCATACTACTTACATGCCAAGTTTCAGGAAAATCAAAAATGGCCAAGTTTTCACAACTCTGTCTAGAACACGTTTTTCATCTATTATTAGTTCTGAATAAAATCACTTGAAACAATAACCATCTTTTCTATTCTTTTAATTCATATATAAACAGCAGATACTGTAGTACGCACGGTTGACAACTGTACTTCATAGCTTTGTCCAATAACACTATAGTTTACAAGAAAAATCTCCTTTAGTAAAACCCAACTCTTCTTATAGATTTTTATCTGCTGAATGCGAATATCATATTCATTTTTTTAGGTAAGATCTTGTTTTTAAGATATTCGCAAAAAACAATTTTTTGGGTGAATAATCCGGTTATTCCGGTTTTTGGATCCCATATTTTACAAAACCAACAAATTCAATAAATTAATGAAAAAAATTGCATAGTAGAGGTACTAACAAACATTTTGAGCTATTTTTGTAAAAATCCATCACGGATTCTGGAAGTTAAACTCGAAAAAAAATGAAAACAAATAAAAAATTTACGTTTTTTCAAGGTTTTTCATACTCAACGCCATATATTTTGAACAAACAATGATTGTAAATCTTTAATATAAAAAACACGAAAATTAGTGCAGGTTGCACCAAATTATTCAGGTTTTCCCAAAAAGAGTCATAACTTAAAATTTGGAAAAAAATTTTTACTAAGAATAATTTAAATTCAGCAACATAATTCATTTATTTATGAGTTGTTATACAGATTTTCGAATACTTGTTTTGAGTTTTCCTTATAACAACCTCGTTTATGTATTTTCTCTGTTTTTGGTGAATATCTCAAAAACAAGAGCTAACCTAAAAAAATGAATATGATATGATATTCGTGTTCAGCAGGTCCAAATCTAAAAGAAAAGTTGGGGTTTAGTCAAGAAGACAAAAAAAGTTCAAAATTTGTAAACTAGTAGTATCAGAGATTTGCTAAACAAATGAAAAAGTTGGAAAACATTGAAATTCTCAGAAAATTGTATAATTTTTTATTCAAAAAGAAAACATATATTCCACTTACTCAACTCGATATATCTACATTCTTCAACTCAATCGAAGTAATTTGTTTTCTCAACGTGATATAGAAAAACTCTATAAAAAAGTAAAGAAATATAAACTTAAGAATTTTGAATCGAACAATAATAAAAATTATATTATGTTAGAATTTTTATTCAAGCCTTTTACTATTCCAATTTTTTTTCTTCGTATAATCTATGTGTTTTGCAGGTGCAACAACAAAACCACCAATAACAAATCAATGTGTTTATAATAAATTATTTAACTTGAACACCATTTTTCTGAAAGCACAATCTTTCTTTTATTTATTAGTTTCTTACTCTTAGTAAAAAATCAGGTGTAATCATACAATTAAATATATCAGAATTCAGGTAACAAGCAGACCTTTCGTTTCTCTTACCATCGATCTATGAGATATATTTTAGTCGAACGAAATATGTAGTTAATTCCTAATTTATACATAAATTAAATTACTTATCTGAAAATCGTGTGAATTATATACAATTTGGAATTGGTTACGGGATAATTTACGTTTATGACTGTTGTTGTTTCCGTCAATAACGAGTTAACAATTAAAATAGTTTATACTATTGTTAAATGGTGTACATTTTTAAAACATGGTGTACATTTTATTAACATGGTGTACATTTAATTAAATTGGAATAAATTTTCTTGTTATGATTTGATTCGGTTTAAATTTGGTTTTTATTTAAAATTTTTTTTTTGGCTAAGACTCAACTGAGTCGATTTGTGTATGATATTAATTTGTAGTGAGTTCATGCTATGTTAGTTAGAATTTACAGGAAACGTTTTAATGTTTTGTTGAGCATCGATTGGTTTTAAATATAATTTAATGGAATCTATTAATTGTTTTGATTATTTCATGAAATGACTTCAATTGATTCAACTTTAACCGATCAATTAATTTAATAAAAAATAATCAATCAAAAAACAAAAGAACTGTATCCTTCGATCAATCTCAAAAAACTATTTATAGATTCTATCTGATCGATAGTGAAATTAAATACTTTTAAGGCTATATATTAATATTTTTTTTGTCATTCAAAATTTCTTAAAATTTATTAAGAATTTTTGATGATATGATCGTTAAGAATATAAAAGTAATAAGATGAAGAAAAATAAAACTTTTAGATGAATTAATCTGTCAATTGATGAGAATGATATGTGATTTCGATTAAGAAACTTTGATGAACGGCTTTTTTTTTAAAAAAGATTCTTACATTAATTGGATTGCATTGATGTGGCTTTTGAAGTTATCTTTAATGTGAAATGATCCATGTTTGATATGCTATGATATTACTAATAGATGGTTTTATAATCTCTTCAATGGGAGTTTTATGAAATTAAAAATAAGATTAGAGTTTTACATATCATAGTTATGATTAGGAAATGAATATCAAACCTTTTTGAATCTAATAGAAAAAATAAAATTAAGATACATGTTAATATTTTCAATAACATGAATATTAATTTATAGAGATTGTAGGGGTAATTATTGAAATGGTCATACACAATATGTTTGTTGCAAATTGTGTCTCCAATAACTCAGTTTCTGGGCACCGAACTGCCAAATATAAACTCATCTATATGAGGAACACATTGTTCAATAGGTTCGAATCCGATCCGAAACACGTAAAAAAAATAAAAAATGTGAATTGTAGTTTTTTTCTGAGAAACTTCAAACCATACCTTTGAATTGAAAATATTCCAATTACTTCCTTACTTACTTGAGTTTAATTGATCTCAAAAATCCAAAATACATTGTTCAATATTATTGACAAAGACATGAGTCGAAAAAATAGAGTTCAACATGAAGTTAATTGCTTCGTGTATTGCTTGATCAATAACTGCCACTTTTTTAATAACTTTGATGACCTACCTTATCGTAGTCCATAAATCACAAAGTCAAGAAGGGATTGGAGTTGGAGAAAACATTCAATCAATTCTCTATGGATGTCAAACTGCTGCAAACTAGGTATTAGAAACTGTAAAAATTCGAATTTCGAAAGCTTTATTATGAACAAAGTGCGTTCCTGATAATGGAACAAGAATCAGGCGCATCCGAGGAGCTGCGTGCCTTGAGATAAAAATCCCAACTAGTCTTAGTCTATTAGTTTGGATATGTTTCCTCAGCCCATCACAAATGCTGAATTGCATGCTTAACGGACTCAAATGAACAAAGAACAAGGTGCAAAGAACAGAACAAAGAACATCTGACGATCCCAACAGCAAGACGAAACAAAACGATCACCTACATCAAATATAATTATTCCAACAAAAATGTTTCGTTCACCTCAACCATGGTGACTAAAATCTGGGTTCACGTAAATCAATCGTTGCGCCAAAGGTACAGGCCATTCCTGAACTAGAACAGTAATACAATACATTAACAAATGGTTGCGCCAACAGAACCTGCGATTGTTGAATACGAATAATAATACAATATAATAACCAATCGTAGCACCAATAGTACAGGCGATTGTTAAATACGAATAATAATACAATATAATAACTTACCGTTGCGCCAATGTTACAGGCAATTGTTGAACAATAATAATATAATTCAATCGTTACGCTAAATGTTCGAGCAATTGCTAAACAAACTATAACTAGTTGTACTATAATGTAGAACGGAGTAAAGTTGAGTAGCATGTATTCAAGCAGTTGATCCTTGTTTAATTCTAAAATTAATTTGATCCATTTGATTTCAGATAATATTTTTATCCTCTTTAATGTTTCCTTATAATCTTTTATGGCCAGAATATTAGTTTTGATTTTTGAAGTACATATTAGTAGTTTTAACATAGCCAAAGTTTTCAGAAGTTTAATAATTATTTTATTAATGAAATGCGTCACTTTACAAAAACATTTTTATTGTGAACTTTGTTTTATTGAAGAATGTTTAGCGAATTGAACAATTATAGAATTTATTATTTAATGTAATTTATATTTATGTTTAAGTTTTGGAATAATAACTTTTTTAATTAATGGAAAACAAAACACATTTAGGAAATTTTTTAATTAATTAGAAGAATGAAAAATAATCTGTTAACTTTTTTTAATAAATTTGAACGCTAAAACATCGCCTGTTAAATTTAAAATTTAAAAATTTTAATTTAAATATATTTTATTACGTTGATTTTGTTTGTTCGAATGAATGTTAAAAATTATTTTAATTGAAAAATTTTTTACTCCAACAACATTTTTTAATTTCAACAGTTAATTATTAATTTCTACAATATAATTTTATTTTTTTTGTTATAATTTTAGTTTAATTTTCCTTGGCTTTAACTAGTAAAGGTTTTAATTATAATGAATGCAAAAAAAAAATTATGTTTTTTGTTAACTAGTTAAGCTACTTTTTTTTTGTTATTAATCCAACCACATTGCCATCTACATTGTTATTTTTGTTTAGTTTTCTGACCTCTATGTTACAGTAGATCAATTTAATTTAATTTTTTTTATGTTAGCTTTTAGGTTGACCAACATATTCCCCCGCGTTGAGAAAATAATTTCTAGATTTTCTTAACAGTTACATTATATTAAGACAATTGCAATTGCTAACTTACTTATTATTGTTTAATTGTTAGTTAATTTACTTCTTATTGCTAGGCAGGGATACCAGCTTTACTGTTGGTCGTTTTATTACGTTGGCTGCTGTTTTTATTGAGACTACACGTACTATACCATCTTTACCTGGATGAGTGTTAATTATGCGACCGAGTAGCCACTGACTGGGTGGGAGATTATCTTCCTTAATTAATACTACGTCATTAATTTTTATTGGATGTTCTCCGTGCTTCCATTTTCCTCTTTCTTGCAAAGTATGCAAGTAATCTCTGGACCACGATTTCCAGAACGCTTGAAATCGGCGTTGAATGTTCTGCCAACGTGATAATTTATGCATAGGTAATTTTTCATACATAGGTTCGGGCACTGCTATCAATGATTCACCGATCAAAAAATATGAAGGTGTTAATATTTCCAGGTTTGTTGGATCATCGTGTATTCGACATAGTGGTCGAGAATTAAGCACTCCTTCTATCTGTGTAAGTAAGGTTGTTGTTTCCTCGAAATTAAATTTTGCCTCCTTTGTTGTTCGTCGAAAATGATGTTTCACAGACTTAACTGCGGCTTCCCACAAGCCACCGAAATGTGGGGCGCTAGCTGGATTAAACTTGAAATTGATTTCTTTCTGTAATAGAAAATTTAGAATTAGTGGATTGTTTTGTTGCTCAATAATTTCTTGTTTTAATCTTTTTAGCTCGTTATTTGCTCCAATGAAATTAGAACCATTGTCACACCAAATGTTATTTGGTAGACCTCGTCTTGACACAAATCTTTTTAAAGCTGCTAGAAAAGCATCAGTGTTAAGACTGCTCACTAGCTCGAGATGTACCGCCTTAACGGACAAACAAACAAACACCGCCACATATGCTTTCGCTAGAGGGGCATTTTTATGCTGCGACATTTTAATATAAATAGGTCCCATGTAATCAACACCTGTATTAAGGAAAGGTCTTAATTTATTACATCTTTCCGCTGGCAGGTCCGCCATCTTTTGTGGTCTTTGAGTACTGCGAAATCGAATGCATGTAACACACGATTTGATATGACTTTTAATCATATATCTGGCGCCAATTATCCAATATTTTTGTCGTACTAAGCTCATCATCAATGTACTGCCTGCATGTAAATTGCAAACATGAACTTCCGTAATAATTAGTTTACTTGATATATGATTTTTTGGCAAAATGATCGGATGTTTTACGGCGTAGCTTAGATTGGACTTGCGTAACCTTTTCCTACTCTCATTATACCTTGCTCGTCTATAAATGGATCCAATGACGCTATTACACTATTAGCCTTTAATGCATGGTTGCTTCTTAATTGCATTAATTCTTGGCTGAAGTTGGTTGCTTGAATTGCACGTATAATGTAAATTTCTGCCATTAGATATTCCTTATAATTTAAGCAGCCCTTATTCACTTCATTGTGGTTGTATTTCGCTGGTAGCAGGCGCAATATATAAGCTAGATTTTTTTTTATTTTGAACCAAGAAGAATATTTAATCAATAACTGCTCAATGATTTCACTATTATTTGTTTCCATCAACACTTGTACACCCTTATTTCTTTCTTCTGTATCCAACTCCTTCACAGAATAACAACCTTTATCCCTTGGCCACAGATTTTCCATACGTTTTAACCAACTTGGGCCATTCCACCAAGATTGTAATTTAATAATTTTGGAGGGATCGATTCCTCTCGATATGTAATCTGCTGGATTTTCACAAGATGATATATGACCCCATCTTTGCCTCGGCATAATGTCTAGAATAGCACTGGTTCTATTGGCGATGAATGTTTTCCATCTTGATGGACTGTCTGATAACCAATATAATACTACCATCGAATCTGTGTAGCAATAGATGTTCGAACTATCGAGATGGAATATCGTGTTACAGTAATTGATTAAATTAGCTAGCATTACGGCTCCGCAGAGTTCTAACCTTGGCAAACTCCCCCGTTTGAGTGGTGCCACCTTACTTTTAGAGCAAACAAGTCGAGATTCTATTTCTCCTTGTTCATACGTAGTCCGCAAATATACTGCAAATCCATATGCAACCTCCGAAGCATCGCAGAACCCATGCAGTTGCAACGTAGTGGGTTTGGCCGATGTTAATAAACATCTTGGTATTTGGATATGTTGTAATTCCGGTAGTTTAGTGTAAACCTTGCTCCACAAACATACTATGTTTTCTGGTGCTTCGTCATCCCAGTCGATCTTAGTTAGCCAAAGTTTTTGCATGAGAATTTTAAAAGTAATAATAATAGGTGATAACCAGCCCATCGGATCGTATAGTTTGGAACTTTCTGATAGCATTTTGCGTTTTGTCCAGATCTCGTTTTCTTGTAGTCTGTTGATTTTGAAGGTGAATATGTCGCTGACTGGATACCACATGATCTCTAGCGTTTTGGTACTGGCTTCATCTTCAATAAATTTTGGCACATCGTTTTCTTGTTTATCAAAGGCTAATGACTGTATAAAACTAGCACTGTTTGATTTCCATTTACGCAATTTGAAACCACCTTTGTTCATGATTTTTATGAGTTGGTCCTTTAGCTTTATTGCTTCCTCTACAGTGTCACTTCCCGTTAGTAAATCGTCCATATAAAAGTTATTTCGAAGTACCTTAGCAGCTTCAGGATATTTTACTTCAGAGACCTTGGCTAATTCTTCCAATGTCCGAATTGCTAGGAATGGAGCACAGGTTGTTCCGTAGGTTAGTGTTGTACATTTGTATGGAGCCAACTCTTCATTTGAACCATTACGCCATAAAACTAACTGATAGCTAGTATCTACTTCATCTACTAGTATTTGTCGATACATTTTTTCAATATCGGCATTTATTCCTATCATGTGTTGGCGAAATTTGAGTAGTGTGGTTACTAAATCTGGTTGTAGTTTTCGTCCAGACTGCAAACAGTCGTTTAAGGAAATTGTATTCGTAGTTTTGCACGAGGCATCGAAGACCACCCGTAGTTTAGTTGTAGTACTCTCCTTATATATCCCATGATGTGGCATAAAATACCTTTGGTTATTGACTGATGGTAGTTGTCCCCAGGGTACTTTAATCATTTGACCAAGTTGAATATATTCTTCCATAAATGCCTTATAGTCTGCCTTATATTCCTCAGATCGCGTAAATTTTTTTTCAATGGCTTTCATCCTGGTATATGCATTACCTAATGAATCTCCTAGTTCTGGTGTCGGTGTTTTAAACGGTAGCCTTACCTTAAATCTGCCATTCGCTAGCCGAATGGTAGTGCTTTTATAGAGTACTTCGCAGGGATCGTTAATGACTGGTGTTGCTGAATTCTCGCATGGTTCTTCGACCCTCCAAAATTTAGTTAGTAGTTCCAGAACATCTTCTTGTTCAGCTTGCGACTCCCTTGTTGTAGGGTAACTTTGAAGGTTGTCATTATTATTGAAGTTACCTAATTGTCCCGCTATTAACCATCCAAGTGTTGACAAATGCAACACAGGCATATTTGCAATTTTCAATTTTTATCCGATAATATCTCCATAAAGTATTCTGCACCGATTAATAGATCCACGCTATCAGGTCGATTGAAATTTGGATCTGCTAATTCCAGTTGCCAAATTGGATTATCTGCAGGAATTGGTATCCTAGTTGCCGGAAGAGTTGACGATATTTTTTCAATTATTAGTGCGTTAATAGTTTTAGTGTAGCGTGGGGTTACACGTGCTTGTATTGTTAGTGTTGTTTTTCCTCTCGTTTTGCCAGCTGGATGTGAAGCTAGGCCATATATGGAAATATGTGCATATTGTCGCTTTAGACCTATTCGTTGAATGCATGCTTCTGATATAAAGGTAGATTGCGATCCTGAATCTAGTAATGTTCTTACTGGCATTAGTTGTCCGCTACTCGATTGAACATATATCAATGCGGTGGGTAATAACGTGTTGAGAGTTGGTTGATTATGCAAGGAAGTAACATGTGCATTAACTGTTGATTGCTGTGACGTTGATTGTAGAGTTTCTTTGGTTGGTGATTGATGATATGGAACTGTTGATGGTAGTGATTCTTTGAATGTTGATTGATGGTATGGAACTGTTGATGGTAGTGATTCTTTGAATGTTGATTGATGGTATGGAACTGTTGATGTTGCAGCCAATTGTGTATGGAAAGTTTTAAGGTTATCCTGATCATCGGTTATTGCATGTAAACTCGTTGGTAGACATTCTCTATGTAACAATGAATGATGATGCTGTTGACAAATTAAACATCTGGCTCGAGAATAACATTGCTTTTGTATGTGTCCTAAACGCAAACAGTTAGAACAACAGTTAGAGCTATCTATTAATTTTATTCTGTTTTCAGTGTTCATCGATTTAAATACTGGGCATTTATACAGAAAATGATCTTGTTTACACGCTATACAGTTGAACTTAGTGGTTTGAGTAGTATGATATGTTTTAATATATTTTGGACCAGTTACTCTTGTTACCGCCGTCATGCAGGATTCTAAAGCATCACACCTAGTATTTAAAAATTTCAACAATTTTTCAAACGTGGGAAACGCTTCATCTACAGACTCATTTGCCCAAAGTTGTTTTGTTTCTGCATCTAATTTGCTCACTAAAAGGTGTACTAACCAGATGTCTCGTGATTCCGCTGCAGTCCCTAATGCTCGTAACCCCCGAATTACTTCATCTGCCGTATCACAAAGTTTCCTTAGGTCCCTATGATTGACTTGATTGCAATTTCTTTGATCTAAGAACAATTGTATCAGCGAACATACTACCGATTTCGGCTTATTATATCTAGCTACCAATTTAGACCAAGCTTCCTCATAATTCTGGTCGGTAACCTTTATATGACGAATAAGAGTTGCTGCTTCACCTTTCAGTAACCCGTTTAATAATTGTAATTTGTGTACTGGACTTATATTGTTGTTGTCGTGAACTGAAGTTACATATAAGTCGTGGAAAGAGGGCCATTGTTTATAATCTCCTGTAAATGGTTCGATGTTGATTTTCGGCAACCGCACGCTGTTGGTTTGACTCATGCCCTGTAGAATACTTTGCTGCTGCCCCATGAATTGTCCAAACGTTGCATTTAGGTCAATTTCTTCCTTCTGTCCTGCTGACCTTGATCTTATTGCAGCCTTCAATGTTGAACTTGTCGTCAAGTACAGTTCATCCACCTGCTCAACGATCGACTTATACGTTTCCACCCCTAGTAATTCTAGCTCATACGTATTAAAATCCTTGTATCGTAATTCAAGCTGTTCTAAACGCGTTTCAATTGCATCCAATGTGATCTCATTTGTAATTTCCTCACTGTAACTTTTCAAGGTCTTAATTTGGTTAACGGCACGATCTCGCGCACGCATGGTTCTATCCATTTTGCACAAGTTTTATAACTTCACTATCACTGAGAATGATACTAAATTATTTAAATTTAATTGTCCACCTTGTAAGAACCGATAATTTATGAATTTACGAACTTTAGGGATTCACTACCTCCTTTACCAATTTCTTATTTTGTATACAGTTTTAAGTAACAGTTATATAGTAACAGTTTATACAGTATAAGTAACCAAAATTTCACTATTAAATTTTCAGAAATTTTACAACAATTACCATAATTTTAATCTTTCGAATTAGGTACGAATATATTTATTAAATTTAGCGAGAAAATAATTAAAATGGTTACTTATCTGAATTTCCTTTGATACGTTTTACACGTGCTCCTTGTTTGCTTCAATAGCTTGATTCCCGGGTTTCGGCACCAAAATGTTTGTTCGAATGAATGTTAAAAATTATTTTAATTGAAAAATTTTTTACTTCAACAACATTTTTTAATTTCAACAGTTAATTATTAATTTCTACAATATAATTTTATTTTTTTTTGTTATAATCTTAGTTTAATTTTCCTTGGCTTTAACTAGTAAAGGTTTTAATTATAATGAATGCAAAAAAAAAATTATGTTTTTTGTTAACTAGTTAAGCTACTTTTTTTTTGTTATTAATCCAACCACATTGCCATCTACATTGTTATTTTTGTTTAGTTTTCTGACCTCTATGTTACAGTAAATCAATTTAATTTAATTTTTTTTATGTTAGCTTTTAGGTTGACCAACAGATTTGGGTAAAGTAATTGGATTTCAATATTGGTTGTTATTAATCAAAAACTACACTCGATTATATATTAACCAACTGATTAATTTTAATCGTTCCCCAATCAAGATGATAACAATTACGGTACGATATGACGTCAGAAACCATCATCGATCAAACAATCAAAAATTAATCGTGTTGGTTTGTTTTTACTACAACTTCTCTCTTTCCAGGCCGCAGATACAAATAACCTTCTAGCTTTTTGTTGTTATTTAATTATGAGATTATTAATTATATTTAATGTCATACTTCTAAATTTTTCTCACACAAATCACAAAAACAAGATCTATCGTAATTTCATTTATTTAATTATAATCCACAGATTTAAAATTTAAAAGTACAACAGAGGTTCAAACCAAGAATGGTAAACTTTGAACTTTAAGAATTTAATTTTAATTTTGACACAATACATATATTGAATTTTATCATAAACACGATAAGTAACTACAGTTATTCTTCTCTTAATTATACCTATAATTAATTTTTTCTTTTATGTTTCTTCCGTAAATTTGGATATTTTTTGTTCATGACGCAGTATAAAATAATCACTACGTCACCACCAAGCGAACTTCACAATACGATATCAAATTATATTTTGAATCAATAAAATTTAACTTTATTTTCTATGCACACAATAACAAACAAATGAATTTATGGCTATTATATCGATTTGATTTCAATTAGGGCCACTTAGAAAGATTTCACCCGGATTGCGATTAATAATTTTACTGCCATTTACAAAATTTTTTGGAGGAATAACAAACAAAACTTTGTTTTATCTTTTATTTCTTTAAAAATTTAGCTAATCATTCCCTAATAATTTGTCTATATACATAATTGAACTAATAATTTGACTAAAACAAATTTCAATAACAAAACATCTTTTTTTTTAGTTTTAATTTAAGTTACACTAATAAATTTTACTATAAAAATTTAGTAATAATTGACTAATTTCACTAAACAAATTGAACTATGTATTAATTTAACAAAAAAAATTTACTAGTTATTTGACTGAATTTGGGTATTTAATTTAATTAAACTATAAATTTTACTAATTTATTTGGACAAAAATAATGAAGGCAGTCTTGAGGACTGCCGAGAGAAGTGAAAACTTAAAACTGTGAAATAGCTGTGTTTTTTTCGTCCAAATCCAACAAAATCTTTTCTTACTTTACCACACTTCTATACTGTTATTATCTGAGAAAAACATCAAATTAAATAAACAAGGCAAAACCCAAAATATGAATAAAGAGAACGAGAGCAAAATTATTTATAATATAATATCATTAATTTCAGCAATACTTAGGTTATTCGTACAATAAATTGCGTTTTCTTCATTAAGAAGTATAAAGAAAAACACACAAATCAAATATGATAAGACAATTTTATTTGTTTTACTTAAAAATACAACAAAATCTTTACTTACTATGCCACACCTACACATCACACCACATTTAAAGCGATACAAAATCAAGAAAATGAGAATAAGAAATAAGAAAATAACAAATGATTACAATTAATCTCACTCTCTTTTAATATATATTTTATATTTAATATTTATTTAACGTGACGATGCGATGACTCGAATAAATAAAATTTTCCTCATACAAAATCGCACAACGCACCTAAAGAAGTTTTCACTTCAGAAAATAGAAAAAATTGTAAAAAAAAAACAAAAACAAAAAGTATAAAAAAATAGAATAGCCACAAAGCATTTTTTAAAAAACTGAATAAAGTATTAAGATGTCGTAAAAATCCCCTAAATGCGTTCGAAATTTTAATTCGCATTGACATCACACTGTGCTAAAAGACAATAGCAATAACGTTGAAAAACCACACTATCGATAAATTTAAATAACATAAATAGCGCGCAGTTTTAAACTGTGTTTAAATTAATCTTTTGTGATGAAGATGTCAACTTATATTGAAAGAGAAATACATACTCGAATAATAGTTTTTATTTTCCTTATTTTATTTCATGGGAATAAAATTATGGAATATAATAATGTGAAAACCAAAATTTTATTATTTTTAACACTGCCTGCCAGAAAAATAATTAATTATCTTGTTATTATCGAAATGATAATAATTTGAACGAAACGGAAAAAGACAATTGGAATAATTTAAAAACTGCATTATCAAACAATTTTTTAAAATTCGTAAAATAAATTTCTATGAATTCATGAATAAAAAAACAATAATTTTAATGGTATTTATTAAAAATTAAAAAAAATAATAAAAAAATGTACCACTCCACTAATTGAACTCTCGACCTATAGAACCTCAGTCGACCGCGATATCCATATTGCAATTTGAAACGTTACGAACGGATATAGGTATTTTATATTTAAAAATATATATGTGAAGCGTGAAAATGATAACTCGAATATATAAATTTTTCCCCATACAAAATCGCACAACGCGCCTAAAGAAGTTTTCACTTCAAAAAAATATTTGAACAAAATTTAATATACAAAAAAGTTATATATGTATTGTGTAAAAATATACTGACATGTATCATAATTGACAAATATCATATTGTGTAAGTATATCAAAAATATCATATAAGTGTAAGTATATAAATATCATATAATTGACAAATATATTGACTGACAAATATCATATTGTGTAAAAATGTATAACTGACATGTAAAAATGTACAAATGTATCGACAGCGTATAATCGTATATAAAGTACCAATTCACTGCAGATGCAAATTATTTTAGAGACAACTGTTTCATAACAGATTCTGTTTGCAATTAAGCAATTTAAACAATTCAAGTCAGCTGGTCCAAATAATGTTTAAACCTTAGAACTACAGAATACAACAAAACTGACAAATTGTTGACTAAAAATTTTCACTACTGTGAGCGTTAATTTGTCTGATCTAAACTTATCGTAGATTCTATTGAGCTGAAAGAACCTTCTGCATAAATGGGTAGGTAATATTACAGTGTGTCTGGTTGATTGTTAAAATCTTTCAAATGCCGACAATAAATTCTTTTAAACTTAAATTGTCCCTACTGAGCCTGAAAAATGTTGCTGTGAATTTTCTTTTTGTGCCAACACTTGAAGAATAAATCATACAATCTAGCAATTTGTTGTACAATTGTTTATTTATTTTGGTCTAGTGTAAAACTTGAATGGAGGATTTCAAATTCTGCTACAATCTTATTTACTTCAGGATTCACTTCATGCCGATAGATTTTGTGAATTTACAATCATTGATAAATCTAAGCTCAATATTTGCTAACAATTTACTGTTTTTTTCCCAGACTAGTCAATAACCACCAAAACAAAAATAGAGTAAGCAAATAACAAATTTCTTTCAAAATACTGACGTAACATAGTTTTTTAAAAAAGTTCCTCATATAAAGTTTGTTTTTTTTTTCACATTATAGATACCTAAAATTTATTTTAACCTGAAGATGCCAACAAATAATTGGTGAAATATAGTTAATAGAAACAAAAAATGTTTTTTACTTAACTAACCCCGAAAAAGAAAAGTGACCTTAAAAATCTGATACCCAAGTCTGGGAAAAAAAAGTAAATTAGAATATTAAACGTAGGTCGATAAGACTTAAAGTCTTGAAAAACAAAAATAAACATTTGCTAACAATATTTTAAATTTGCTACCCCGACTGCACTGCATAGGTAGGAGCAGAATAATTACAAATCGAATATTGATTTATAATAAGCTAAACAAATTATCGTTCCAAGATTTGTATGGTTGTATGATTTGACACTGCAATAACAAAGATTTTTTGATACACTTACAATTCAGTGATCGAGCTCTTGGCTTCGCAAATAGATGGAAACCATCATAATATGATCTTTAATTTAAGCTTACTACTCATTATCAAAAAAGTAAACAGATGATATTTTTTAAACTCATACAGTTCAGTTATCAAGCTTAGTGCTCTCCGCATTGAGCAACCTTATTTTAAAAAACAAAAATTTGGTCAACTAGACTTTAGATTTGTTACAACTCAAAAAGATAAAGCATGATGAAACATCTTGGGATCAATACAATAGTTTTAAGGAATCGTTTAAAAACTCAAGTTCCATATATGCAATATAAAATCGAATTAACCTAACTTACCTCACACAGTCTATTAATCTCAACATTCATCTACCTAAAATTCATAAAATTAGTTATTTATGAAAATTATGCTATAAAATTTAATTATCTCAAAAGCAACAAACATAAATTTTTTAGTTATATTTGCATGAGTTTAATTTATTTTATTTGCTATAATAATTATATTTATATTGTAAATATTAATTAAAAATTTATTATAAATAATTGAATTTGATTTACTTTATAAATTATTGGTTATGCATATATGAAATATAATGCATTATTGTGAATTGAAGTTGCTTATAGTAGCAAAAATCTACGAACATCTCACACTTAAAGTCCTGTCTAGTATTTAAGATAAAAAAAGAATTTCAAAAGTATAGAAATAGAAACGGTGGGGTTTGAAAAAGATGTCATCCTTTTCCCGTTCTGGAAGAGTTTATGGTACGGATCGCCTTGCAGGCACACGATTTCTGTATCTAGGATGAAAGTTATCCAGTCAATGAGAGGATTTGCTATACCTACGAGTATGTAGAATGCTAGCATATATTGAAGGTTTGAATCTACAATATTTGAATTTTTACAACTTGTCAGAGGTGCCCAAGAATATAAACTATTAGGGACGATGACCAACTATGGAATCGTGCTAGTTTGAGTCTGGAATTGGTGTGACTGTGGGTTGTGCTATGCAGCTTATTGATATAGCTCCTTGATATAGCTATATTTAGCTCGATAGCAGTCATGTCTTACGATAGAATAATGCTAGTTTTTCTCAACCCAGTTCTGTATCTTTA
>OY856187.1:110106431-110186811 GCA_963693315.1 Diogma glabrata
GCACTCATGGCCGAAAAAGACGCAGCACAGGGAACCTCTGCCAGCAAACCACAAAGCCCTCAAAATTTTACCCCTTCTTGTTCTTCGGAACCTTTACTTCAAGAGGCAACCCAAATTAACCAAATTTCGGTTAAAGTTCCTCCATTCTGGACAAATCAACCAGACACTTGGTTTACAATTCTAGAAGAGCAATTCCGTATCTCTCGCATCAAGTCCCAAGATGCGAAATACGGATATGTCCTAAGCGTTCCAACCCCAGATATTTCTACACTCATCTGGGACGTCTTAAATGCACCTAAGGGAGCAAATCCGTATGACCAAGTGAAAGCAGCTCTTCTCAAACGCCTCACTTCTAGCACAACTGAACGCATCAGAAACGTGCTAAAAGGAATGGATCTCGGCGATCGAAAACCTTCCCAGCTTCTAAGGGAAATGACCCGTGAAGCACAAAATGCCTTTTCTGAGGATATCCTCAAACTGCTCTGGGTAGAAAAACTACCTGCTTCTGTTCGTACAGCACTAGCTGTTGTCCAACTCGACCTTGCCAAAACAGCCGAACTAGCTGATGGTATCTACGCTGCTCATGTAGGATCATCCCTCATGGCAGTTACCTCTCCCACTGCTAATTCAAATGAAATCGCTTCTTTGACTGCGAAGTTCAACGAGCTCCAGTCCACCTTAATGAATGCTATCTCAGCAAACCAATTTCAAAGTAGAAGTAGGTCCAAGGACCGAAACTACAGCCGAGATCGTACCCCTAGTCGCTTCCGCTACCGCCCAAGATCTAGGTCTAGGGTTCAACTGTTTGATGGTGAATGCTATTATCACCATAAATTCCAGCAAGATGCCAGACGCTGTGACCCGAAGTGTAAGCACTTCAAACCACGCAGCCGAAATTCTTCTCCTACACCTTCTACTTCAAAAAAATAGATGGCTCGTCACAAGTGGCGGCATGTGACAACAGCCAATCTCATCACCGCCTTCTCGTTTATGACCGGAGTTCACGAAAATCTTTTTTAGTCGATACAGGGGCCGAAGTGTCTGTTCTTCCAGCTACTGTGGAAGAAAAATTATCTAAAGTTTCTGATTTCCCACTCTTCGCAGCGAACGCTACCAAAGTCAGAACATATGGTACACGAACCCTCGAGCTAAATATTGGTCTCAGACGATCGTTCTGTCAGACCTTTACTATCGCGGACGTTACCATGCCTATACTTGGCGCTGACTTTTTAAATAAGTATGGTCTTTTAGTGGATATCAAAAACCGACGACTTGTCGATCCACTAACCAACTTATTCGCTGTAGCTGAAATCTCCACTTCTCCAGTCCCAACTTTAACTACAATCGACAATTCGATTGAGCCTTCTGTCGTCAACATTCTACGGAATTTTAAAAAGTTAACTTCTGCAAGTGATCTTGCTTTACAAGTCAAACATAACGTTACACACGTTATTGAAACTCGTGGTCCACCCATTTCTTCAAAGTACCGTAGACTAGCTCCGGACAAATTGGCGATAGCCAAGACCGAATTCGACACCATGCTGGCTCAAGGTATCTGTCGACCTTCTAACAGCCCATGGTCGTCTCCTCTCCACCTCGTCAAAAAGAAGAACGGCGAGTGGAGACCTTGCGGTGATTACCGTTCTCTAAATAATGTCACTACTCCAGACAAATATCCTATTCCTCACTTGCAGGACTGCACCCAACAACTTCATGGATGCAACATCTTTTCTACAATTGATCTCGTTCGTGCCTATCATCAAATTCCTATTGATGAGCACGACATTGCTAAAACAGCAATATCCACTCCGTTCGGACTCTTCGAATTCGTTCGAATGACATTCGGATTGCGAAACGCTGCGCAATCATTCCAACGGTTCATGCATTCAATGTTAAGAGACCTCGATTTCTGCTTCATCTATATCGATGACCTCCTTATTGCTTCTAAGACCTTTGAGGAACACCTCACTCCCCTTCAAACTGTTTTTGAACGTCTATCTAACGCAGGTCTCATCATCAACGTTGAAAAATGCAACTTTGCAAAAACCAACGTTGACTTCTTAGGACATCACATTGACTCGACTGGAACTAAGCCGACTTTAGAACGTGTAGATGCGATCAACAATTTCGATCGTCCAGAAACCGTTAGGCAACTCCGTCGTTTTCTAGGTATGATAAATTTCTACCGTCGATTCATACCTCACGCTGGTGGCAATCAAGCCATACTCAACGATTTTCTAAAAGGTTCTAAAAAGAATGACAAACGAGTCATTCAATGGTCCGAAGACGCCATTCAAGCCTTCGACCTGTGCAAGCGGCAACTCGCAGAGGCAACAACTCTTGCCCATCCCTCGCACACTGCCCAACTTGCGGTAATGGTCGATGCGTCTGATAAAGCACTTGGCGCGGTAGTCCAACAAAAAATCAACAACTGTTGGACACCTCTCAGTTTCTTCTCTGTTCGACTAAACGAGTCGCAACAGAAATACAGCGCTTATGATCGCGAACTTCTAGCAGCTTATTCTGCTATCAAACACTTTCGGTATCTTCTTGAAGGCAGAACCTTCACTCTCTCCACCGATCATAAGCCTCTTATCTACGCTTTGTCGCAGAACCCTGCCAAAGCAAGTCCTCGCCAATTCAGGCATTTAGATTTTATCAGTCAATTCACGACTGATATGCAACACATTGCTGGGATTGAAAACGTAGTTGCAGATACACTTTCTCGTATCGATCAACTATCAATACCAGAATGTATTAATTATGACGAAATTGCTGATGCTCAGTTCGATGACTGCGAACTAAAGGAATTAATGGACAGTAGCTCCACACTTCAATTCCGATCTTTTCCAATAACTTTTGGGCAATCTTCTAAAACAATTTTATGCGATACATCTGCAGGTAACGCACGCCCTTTCATACCAAAGCAATTTCGTCAATCCGTTTTTAACAGCCTACACAATTTATCCCATCCAGGGGTTAACAGTTCTGTCAGACTCCTTACGGATAAGGTCATTTGGCCATCCATTAAAAAGGACGTCAAACAAATGGCACAGAACTGCCTGGCTTGCCAAAAGGCCAAAGTTTCTAGGCACACACAATCTTCTTTGGGTAACTATGCCCCAACTTCTCAACGATTTTCCGAGATACATATGGACATAATTGGTCCACTTCCTACCTCTGAGGACAAACGCTACTGTGTCACAATTATTGACCGTTATTCTCGCTGGCCTGAAGCCATCCCCATCTCGGATATCACAGCTGAAACGGTAGCCTCAGCACTCTACTCTAATTGGATCGCACGTTTCGGAGTACCTTCAGTAATCGTCACTGATCAGGGCTCCCAATTCGAATCCAATCTCTTTAGTGAGTTGTCTAAACTCCTAGGTTTTGAACGCAAACGCACTACCAGTTACAACCCTAAATGTAACGGTCTAATCGAACGTTGGCATCGAACACTAAAATCTGCTATCATGGCTTACGACAGGACAGACTGGACAAGGATATTACCGTCAATCCTACTTGGTTTACGAACCACTTTTCGCGAAGATTTCCAATCTTCATCTGCGGAACTAGTTTATGGTACGCAAATCCGTCTTCCTGGAGAATTTTTCAGCAAAAATACCAATTTCAATCCACAATCTGATCTTGTTTCACAACTGAAACAACACTTCGATCACCTTCGTCCCATTACTGCATCAAGGCACTCCTCCGAAAAAGTTTTCGTTTTCAAAGCCCTTGATACTTGCTCTCATGTCTTCTTACGCACTGACTTAGTACGTAAGTCGCTTCAGCCTCCATACGAAGGTCCATACCTAGTCATCAGTCGCGATAAAAAGAACTTCGTCATTGATCGTAAAGGTCAACACATGCGAGTCTCCATCGACAGATTAAAACCTTGTTTTAGGTCAGAATCTGAAGATATCTCGACTCAACCTCCATCGTCTTCTAGCACAACGCCTAGTCGCGCTGACGAAAGATTGTCTGCTTCAGACAACGTCCAATCTACTTCTTCGGACATCTTCAAGTCTGTACCTTCTACTTCCACAAACACCGAAAACAACAACACAGACACCACTAAGTCGACTAAAAAGGTAAGATTCGACCTTACACCTCAATCTTTTACCTTCAACCCTTCCGCTGCAACTACCCGAGCAGGTCGAACTACTAAAACTCCTGCTCGCTTTCTTAATGCTACGGCATACTAAATCTCCTTTCTCTCTTTTTCTTAACGTCCCATCTACGATGGCACTGGGTGGGGAGTGTTGTGGCGAACACTTAACTAATAAAGTATAACATTATTAATGTCACGGTGTAAGGGCCAGTAGAAAAATAATGGAGAAGAACATTAATAACACCACGGTGTAAAACACAGATTAATGTTGACAGTTTTTGTAGTAACACGCATTTTTTCAATTGTTGATTTTATTATAATATAAAAACTAAACAGTAAATCTGGGGTAACTCAAATAAACAATTGTAACAACTCCTAATAAACATTAATAAATATAGTTCAGTTAAAAAATATTGTTTTGTGTATTTCTTGTGGACTATTATGAAATAGGAATCGAATTCAGAAACTAGAAATAAAGAATTCAAAAGGTTACATGCATTGTTGGTTATTAAGTGGAAGAAAGTATACGCGATCAATAACAGCATCTATAAATCTCCTTCTAATAACATCTGGACATTCAACGCCACTAGCAGCCGTGCAGGGTTACCAAAGATTAACATTGAACAAACAACAGAGGATACCATAAATTGACTCTTTATTCTAGTTTTGGTGTGCTTAATCCCTTATGCCACCTGTTATAGGTGTTTATTCCCCGTTAGCTTACGGTCCAAAATCATGCCCATGAATTGATTCTTCTTGGTTGTTTTCGCGTTTAAAATAAAAGGGGTGAAATTGGAGTTCCGATCCTGAACGTGAAAATGACGATATTTTGTTTTTGCAGATTAACAAGCAGTTCCAACTCTTTGAACTAATTCAACACATTGTCTAAGGCTGCCTGGATTCGTTTGTGACTTTAGATTAGTCAACATTATTGGTATATCGTCTATGTCACCTACAGTATTCAAAGCATAATTTCACCAGAAATTTGGTGTTAGCTTCTAAATGTCATTCCAAATGCTGATGCATTCCATAGTGTTACCGCAATTTTCTTTCTCTGTAGCATATTATATTTTCTTTATGAAAAGGCAAAGAGTATTGTTGTACTCTCAAATTATTTATGACTCCATCCAAAAGTATTTTCATAGAGTTTTGCTTAAAACATACATGCCAAATTTTGTAGAACAGCACCATAGTTTTCAGTAGATTAAATGTAACATTTGTTGGCCTACATAACCTGGTATCATTACGTTTCTTTTTCGATTTGGGTATGAATATGATCCTAATTTAGCATTGAAATGCCTTGCGAGGGTAACAATTTATTTCAACCTGCGAAACCCATTAATCTATCTATGCAAATAAGTTCAGTAAGATGAAAATGCTTGCCGACGTTTGTTGAACAACACCGGTGTTTTCAGTCTCTTCTTACATGAGAATTGCATAACAGTTGTATCTTTTTGTTGTTTAATAGACATTTTACAATTTTGTTGTCCGCCTGTGGTTCCTGAATGTCGGGATTTTGGGAAATGAGACGTCTTAGATTTTTATTGTGTTCTTGGCTTAGTCAAGAAGCTAAGCTTTGAACTTTGAACCTAGGAGGACGAAGCTTCGCACAACTCTGTATAGTGGCTGGAAAGTTCTCGGTAGCTATGTACCCTTTAAAATGTTTGATGACCTCATTGAAAGTTTAGAGTTCGATGATACAGGAAACTTCCCTCGTTGAGTCACCTGGCGGAGAGTGTGGGCGGCCATTGGTCAATGATCACGTCAGCCGTGGTCGTGCAGTCCTCACCACTCATCTTCCCCCTTGGCTTAGGGTTGTAGTTGATTTACACGTCAGTTCTCATTGGCTTTACTGACTGAGGTGACCCTGGTATTTTAGTTTCTAGAATCATTAAATTAACTGAAATTAAGAGAAATTAAACCAATTTTTAGATCTGAGGCTTCATAAGAAGTTTTTTGTTTTTGACGAGAGCAAAGCTTTTACAGTTAGTACTATAGAGTCATATTATCTACCTACATTGAACTGTCGATAATAAAAATTAGTATTCATAATATTCATTTCACATTATCTTCCGCTATGAAAATTGCATGAAAAATCTACAAAACCATTTAACCGAATAAAATGAAAATTTCTGCAATTACTATTTTCTATCATAATCCAAAAAATTATATATATTTTATTAATCCAGAACAAAAAATAACTCAAAATCAGAACTTTAAGGTTGAATTACTTAAGAACAACAATAACAACCATAAAACAAATTTGTAATTTCAATTCAATGAATTGAAGCGTAAAAAATGTTTTTGCTGGTAAATTTTATTCTGGAGTAGATATAATTATTTTATTTTTTAAATAAAATGCAATAATATAAGAAACTTGCATATTTTAGTTATATTTCTTGGTAAACGAGAGACAAAAGACAAAATAGAAGAATAATCTATGTAGAAGAAGAAAATGTTTGATAAAACGGATGCTAACACAAATAAAAAAGAATCTGTATATCGTGGCGTAAGAAATTGAATATAAAGAAATGCATGGATACATCCTATCGTGTCGTTGTTTAAAAAAAAATATATTAAAGGTTATGTTACTCTTTGATTTGTATCGCAAAAAAAATTAAAAAAAAAATTGATACCAGAAGAATCTGTTCTGCTTTATATATCAGAGAGCATTTCAACAGGTGGTCTTGTATGTATTTAAAACACATGTATATATTGGCAATATGTTAAAACGGAATAAAAGAAATACGAACAACAACATTAAATATAACTTTTAATTTAATTTAATTCAAACATAAAAAAAGCAAATTTCACATAAAGATTAATCTTAATAAAAAGTAAACACAAAATAAGAAAAAAAAATAATCGCGATTTGCGATCGTGCAAGATCAACTTTAATTCAAACTATTTTGAAATTAAATTGAAACTAAATTTTTGTGATTTTCTTTTTATAAACTAAATGATGGCGATGATTTCATAATAATAATATAAACTCAAAACTATAATCAAGGAAGATGAAATTGTATTACATTTATGTTTGTTTGATCAGTTTCCGAGATCATTTTGATTTTTTTCCTCTAAGGCTGTTTTCTAAACCAAAACTTATTTGAAACTTATTTGTGGAGACTTACTTATTTGAATAAGTAACCTAAATAGGTGACTTATTTGAAATTTTTTTTCATAGAAAAATCTAATTCGATTTGACAGTGTCAAATATTTTTATGTTTGTTTACAAAATGGTTTCAAGCAATAAAATTTCTTTTTCGATCCCTAATAAAATAATGTAGTAATTTAAAATGAAAAAAAGAAGTTTTGTAAACTCTTTAATTGATCAAATTAAATAAATCGTTCTAATTAAATTTATTTTCGAATTTGCTTTTTGTTGCTGTCAAAATAAGAAAGCTAAATCATTTAGAATAGCTTTTAAATACTTATTTAAAATGGCGGTGAATAAGTAAGTCTACATAAATAAGTTTCAAATAAGTCGTCGTTTAGAAAACAGCCTAACTTATTGATTGACATTATCCGCGATCTTATCAAAAACACAAACAAAAGAAGAGGAATTTTATTTCATTCATGAATGAGAAATATTTATGTAATTTGGATTGTTTCAGAGCTTTGGTTTAAACATTTTGTTTTTTTATAAGATCGTTAGGGTTTTGAAAATAAAAATATTTTTGATGAAGAAAAAATGCTGAATATAAATAAAAACTTGATTCGTATTTTTTAAAGTTTTGAATAACTTCTAGAATTTTAGAGGTCAAGCAAAAAAACGAAGAATTGTGTTCCTCAATTTCATTTAGAAATTCATTTACTATTGATTTAAAATTACTTGTGGCTAAAAACGAAACGAGAAATAGTTAGCAAAGTTAAAATTGTGAACTCTAATTTACATCCCGATCTGATTAAAATCCAATTCGATTTTTCCATCTTTCACGTTTTTTACGAAAGTTGTATGTTTTAGTTTGTTTAATATCAGTTTTTGTTAGTTTAGGAGTTAGTAATCTCTACTTTTATTTTTTTTTAACGGCGTTCATGCTCCATGTAGGAGCGTTGCCAGGCTAATCAGCTTTGAATATTCACCACGGTCATTCGCAACAGCGACATAATTATCATGGCAGCTGATTTTTTTAAGGTCGTTTATTACGTCAGTCTCCCATTGTAGTCGTGGTCTACCTCGCGGTCGCCCATTCCCGGAGCTACTAACGTACATTTTTCTAATCATTCCAGACTGTGAATCGGCTCCTCGTAGAACATGCCCAAACCAAGCAATCCTATTAGAACGGATACCTATTATATCAGGACTCTCAAGAAGGTCTCTGATCTCAAAGTTATATCGGGTTCTATACTCTCCATCGTCTGTCTTAAGTGGACCAAAAATGTAGCGTAGGATCTTACGCTCAAATACAGATAAATGCGATTCGTCATTTTGAGTAAGGGTCCACGTTTGTGACCCATACATCACAACCGGTCTAATCAATGTCTTGTATAACTTGAGCTTGGTGTTAGTTGATACATACGGTGACCCAAGGAACCGAACTATCTTCTCAATTAAACCCCATTGAGTAGAGAGTTCGATTACCTGCAGCGATTTGAGCTTTTCTATCTGTAAGTATGCTGTTGTTTGAGTCAAGCAATGATCCCAAATATTTAAAAAATTCAACTCCCTCAATTCGTTCATCGCCGCACATCAAATCTTTCTTCTCAGCCTCCCTTGAAACATTCATATGTTTGGTTTTACTGTAGTTAATATGAAGACCAATTTTTCTAGCACCACTCTGAAGCGATTTGAAAGTCTCACTCATAACAGCTTCACTTCGGCACTTTGACGGCATACATATTCCAAGGCTAAATTAAAAAGTATAGGAGAGATAGCATCACCTTGTCTTAAACCGGAGTCGACTTTAAAAAACTTTGATATTTCATTTTCTACTCGTACACAGCATTGAGAGTTCTGTACTGTCATTTTGCATAGTGATACCAGTTTACCAGAGATTCCCATTGACACCAGAGCAGACCATAGAGTTTTTCGTTCGAGAGAGTCGTAGGCCTGCCTGAAATCAATGAAGAGTTGATGCACAGGTATGTTGAACTCTCAGCACTTTTCCAAAATCATCCTTATCGAGAAAAGTGCATCGGTGATACCTCGGCCCCGCCGGAAACCACACTGATATTCTCCAAACAGTTGTTCAGTAAAAGGATTGATTTTTGATAGAAAAATGTTTGAAAAGATCTTATATATACTGTGCAGAGTAGAGCGATTCCTCTGTAGTTTGCACATTGAAGGCGATTACCTTTTTTATGGATTGGTATCAGCATAGCTGTGTTCCAGTCCTGTGGCATGGTTTCAGTCCTCCAGATCATTTGAACAAGCTCAAACAATCTTAAGGATAAAGTTTCGCCACCATGTACAATCATTTCGGATGTTATATCGTCGATACCAGGTGCTTTATTGCGTTTTAATTTTGACAGCGCCGCTTCGAATTCCTCTTCAGTTGGTTCGTCTCCATGTACCTTTGACGCACGAATAAGTTTTGCTCGTCGCTCGAATTGTTGCTGGTCACTTAAGTTGAGAAAATTTTCAAAATAAGCGGCCAAAGTATCTAAAATAGTTTTAGGGTCTGCTTGTAGCTTGTAGCAGTCGATCTAGTTTGAGGGCCCTTCTTTAAGGTTTTAACCTGTTGAAAGAAGTTACGCGATTGATGTTCTTTATTGAAGCTTTCAATCTCCTCACACTGTCTCTTCCACCATTCTCGCTTCATTCGTCTACATAGCTTTGTAACGGCTTGTCTTGCCAGTTTATAGTTCTCCTTCGTGGACCTGGTGTTGCGTCCTTGTAGACACTTCAGATAGCAATCTCTTTTGTATTGAATAGCGTTAAGACATGCTTGATCCATCCATGGCTTCTGGCAGTGGTTTTGTGGTAGCCCAAGTATTCCCTCAGCAGCGCTTAAAACAGCATCTTTGAGCAAATATCATGACTTATCGACGTCTCCATTAATGGTTTCTATTAATCTCTACAACATAGTTTCCAATTGTGGTTTAATTAATTTAACGTTTTCGTTGAATCTGTATTTTTTCTCAGTTTCGTTTTTTTTTATAAAAAGTGTTGTGTTATAGGAATTACAATATGTGTCACAACACAAACATTTTCTTCAACTGAAAGCAATCCTGAACCGTATGATGTAGCACAATTCGTTGGATATAGAAACGAGTTGAATTGACACGTGCTCTGTAAAGAGAAATTTTTACATTTATTTTGGTTTTGGCTAGCTTTGGCTCTGTGAACTTGACATGATAACGTTATTCTGGTTTGCAATTTTTACTCCACCCATTGGGAACACCAAACTTAAAATGAGCCGCGATTAATAAAAATTTATCTGTTGGATTAAAAATAAAAAAGTCGGACAAGTGCGAATAAAATTCGCTCGCCAAGGGTTCCGTGAATGTAAAAGAACACAATATCAAAAATAAATGACATAAATTTGTGTTGTAAAGTCTATATATCGATAGACTATGGACACATAACAGAATAAATGTTGAATCGGAGACGTCAATAGTAAATGTCAACTACATCAACATCGATAAAAAATGATACAAAAAATGTTACGTGAGGTTAAATCTTCCCCATAGCTGTTTATGTTAACTAAGGAAAGATTTAACCAGCTCTTTAATGGTTTAAATTGGGAATTTTTTTTCTATAAATTAGCGTCGAAATATAGGGTGGTGGTGGTATACAATAACCATATACTTAAAATAGCACTTTTTTTAACAGTAACTAAAAAACTGCGCATCGCAAAATTCTAAAAAAAAATGCAATGTTTCCTAACTTGCTTGGGTCAAAAAAAGTGTAACTTAACTCACAGAAATATAATTATTTGAGACCTCGCTATAATTGTCATTAAAAGTTTACTAAACTGCCTGTCTATGTAAATTTTTCCAAATTTTTCTATCAATCAGTGTCGAAACCCCCCTACGTTTCACGGTTTGAAAGTTTTTCTTTTTTGACAATAACTCTAAAACTGTGCACAGCGAAATTCTAAAAAAAATCATTCCCATCCCTATAATAAATATAGTTATGAGCATCTGCCACTTTTCTATATTTTTCATTAAAAACCTACTCATTTTTATGGCCCCTTTTTTGTATAATGCCCTGCCAATTTCATTAAAGACAATCAACTCAGGCAAAGAATTTCTCAAAAGTTTAAAAGTGTGGCTTTTCAGTCTAGATAATGTTGAGTTTCTTTATAACAGAAGTTTATCAAACTAATAATCCTAATCAATATCGATTCAAACAAATATAAGCAAATTGCAAAGACAGTTGTATCGAACTGTTACTTTCCTTTCTAAATAATTAGTTAGTTAATCCAAATTTTCATCTTTTAAGTATACATATATCAATTGATAATTTTTTTCTAATAAAAATCCTTCACCTCACAATGTTGGATTTTAACTTCGTTGTCAAAATTTTCGATGGTATTTTTGTTTACAAACGCTCTGTGCGCTTCTGGAAATACCTACTATTTTTATTCTAATCAAGGATTAATTATTTTTGTCCATTCTTTGTTAGTCATTATAGTACATATATAAAAACAAAACATTAACTTTAAGTTGTGGCTAGTAATTTTGAGCTGGATTTATATTATCGTTTAAAATTTAAAGTAAATGTTTAATTTCTCAACACAGTTTTCTATGATAAATATTAAGTACATTTTAGGTAGATTTCATATAAAAATCTACCTATTGCAATGGGCTTCATCTCGGAATTTCGGAAAAATTTTTGTGCCAAACGACTATATATGATAAGCGGAGACAAAAAAACAAAAAAAAAAAAAATTTATATATATATATATATATATATATATATATATATATATATATATATATATATATATATATATATATATATATATATATATATATATATATATATATATATATATATATATATATATATATATATATATATATATATATATATATATATATATATATATATATATATATATATATATATATATATATATATATATATATATATATATATATATATATATATATATATATATAAACGATATGAGATATAACGAAAACGACCGGCACTCTCACGGTCGCATTTGTTGAGCTAGATCAAAAAAATTTTCTGTACTTGTGTGTTTTAATAATATCTTGAACAGGTTCGTGAATCAGCAAAATCCAACACGTGGTTAAGAAACTAGAGGCTTTTTTCTGAAAAAAATTGATTTTTTAAAACCGTTATAACGGCCGTTTGGATACTAATATTTCAAAAAATTTAACAAATTTAGAATCTTTGGAATCTTTTTTATCAATTTGTTTTAAAAATAGACCTCTGCAGTTAGAGGTTCCTGAGTGAGCGGCTCCAACAAAAAAGTTTGCAAAAAAATTTTTTTTTTTAAAACAACCGGCACTCTCACGGTCGCATTTATAAGGCCAGATCAAAAAACCTTTTTTAAAAATGTGCGTTTTATTAATATCTTGGACAAGTTCGTAAATCAGCCCAATCCAACACATGGTCAAGAAACTAGAAGCTTTATACTAGAAAAAAACTCTGTTTTTTAGATCCGTTATAACGGCCGTTTGGATTCTAATATTTTTAAAAACTTCATAAATTTAGAATTTTTGAAACCTTTTTAATCAGTTTCTTTCAAAAAAAAGACCTCTGCAGTTGGAGGTTTCTGAGTGAGCGCCTCCAACAACAAAGCTTGTAAAACACAAAATGCGTTTATATCAACCGGCGCTCTCACGGTTGCAGTTGTGGAGCCAGATCAAAAAACCTTTCTTAAAAATGTGTGTTTTGTTAATATCTTGGACAAGTTCGTAAATCAGAAAAATCTGACACATGGTTAAGGAACTATAGGCTTTATACTAGAAAAAAAAGTAGTTTTTTTAATCCGTTATAACGGCCGTTTGAATACTAATATTTTAAAAATCTTCATAAATTTAGAATCTGTGGAAACATTTTAATCCGTTTCTTATAAATATAAACCTCTGTAGTTAGAGGTTTTTGACTTGTTGGCTTCAACAAAAAAGTTTGCAACAATCCCCAACTACAATTTCCAAAAACCTTATAACAGTCAATGTCAACCTTATAACAGTCAAAAAAATAAAAGATTTGAATAGAAGAAATTAATTTTTTTTTTCATAGAAATAAACTATTTTGATATTTTGCAGCAATTGCACGACATATGATATAGAGTAGATTTGTGTCATAAATTGTCACACACATGTTCTGTGGTAGATTTGATATTTGTTTGTTGCAAAATTGGATAGATATAATTTTGCTTGTAGGTAGCTAATTATCTTTTTACAATTTGTTCGATATCTGTTTGAAATTAGTTTGTTTTGTTTAAACTAATCTGATACATCTGATTCTACTGGCACACAAAACTGTCTGATCTCGAAATCTACCTATTTCTAGCGGATATACGTGCCGCTTGGACTTTTTTTTCAAATATATTGTGTCTTCAATTTTTTTTCTAATATATTGTGTCATTGTTAAACATATAAAATGTAATTTTATCTTGTAGAGTAAGTTATTACTTGTCATGTACTAAAATGTGTAATTAAAATTAATAAATGTGTAAAATATAGGTGGAATAAAAATAAAGAAATAAATAAAAAAAAAAAATTAAAAAAAAAAAAAAAACCTACTCATTTTTCTATCATTCCAAATATATTTGAAGATTTTCAATCATTTAGGTTCGGAGCTAATCGAGGTAAGAAAACACAAAGAAAACGTCATTATTCAAAATTGTACAAAAAATGGTGAAGTGCAAAACTCCAAAATAAATTTTTAAGGAATACTGAAACAAAGCCCTTTCATATGATACCCTACTCGTCTCGATAAAAAAATGTTTGTTCTCAAAGTCTTTACATCGTACCTCTTTAAAACAAACGAACACAACTTTATTTATTTTTTAACCCGCCATCTTGTGTGGATAGGTTAGTTTTATAAGCACCTCAAATTTTAAGTTCATCGGATTAATGGTTCACGAGATAATCGAAATAATGCGAAAAACACGTTGTACTCTCACCAGTAGTGTTCCGTATAAAAAACGGAACCCTAAAAAAATACGTGTAATAGTAGTTTTATGTTAAACATTTAAAATATTTATTACATCGTTTAAACATCCACTAATAAAAACAAGCGGTCAACAATAATAACAGTTAACTACATTTTCACCGTTAACATGATGGTGATTTTTCTCTAATAATATTTCTAACTGTGGGGTTTGGAGTTATAGCAGATGTTAATAACGGTCGGAATTAATAAAATTTGTTAAAAATCGAACTTTAAGTGCATTAATAGCATTACAGTCATCTTGATATTGATTTTCATGTTTCGTGTTTTGACAATGAAATAACGAAAAAAAGGGGAACGACATACAGAATAATTTTTTTTTATATTTTTTGTAGCATCTGGTAGGAGGAAGAGTTTTGCATCGGTTTTGATAATTCTTGTGGCGTTTGGTACAAAGATATTTCTTCTGGTGTTTTATAACCAACTGATTCAGGAGCAACGATTGATGTTTATTTTTGATCACTTATCGTTGTTCTAAAATCGCTTGTGACTTTTGGTGCAACAATTGGCTATCATATTGGCTTACTATTACTGTCTAACAATCGCCTGTGGCTTTGGCGCACCCAATTTTATTATATCACACTATTGAATATTGATGTTCTCTAACAGCCGCCTGTGACATTCTTGCAACCATATCTATCATATTGATTTATTAGTATCGGTATTAAACAATCGCCAGTACCATTGGCGCAATAATTACTATTGTATTGATTTATTATTCATAATCAACAGTCGCTTGTACAATTGGTGCAACAATTACTATTATATTGATTTGTTATTCATATTCAACAATCGTCGGTACCGCTGGCGCTCCGATTATTATTATATTATTGTTATTTCTCAACAATCGCCTGTACCATTGGCGCAACGATTGGTGGTTTTATTAGATTATTTACTATATATATTATTCATTATGTTTGGCTAGTGTGAAGGAAGCGTGAAGAGTTGAATCAAATTCAAATAAAGCGACTAAGTGAGACATTTTAATTTTTAAATGTAGCAATTATATTTGATATGGTGTGTGTCTTTTAGGGTCGTCGAAATCCCCCAGTTGTCCTTATTATTTGCTTAGTTAAATCCATCTTGTTGTGAAACTTTTGGTTGCAATTCACCATATGTGATGGGCTGAGGAAAGGCATAATCGAACTTAAAGACTGCAGGCAGTCGGAAATTTAAATCTCAAGACACGTAATTCCTCAAATGTTCCTGCTAGTGATTCTAGGAGTGTACAACGTTAATTACAAATGGTGGTGAAGGAGTGCTATGTTATATGTAGGTCTTATCCTTTGAAGAAGTGTGAGTTTTATTGGATAATGTTAGATTATCTAGTTTCGCTAATGGATACTTTTTAAAGGCTCTCATCAGTGCAGCATACTCTGTGATGGTTTCAATTGATTCACAGTACTTCTCGTAAGAACTTTTCTTTGGTAGTGCTTAACTTTGACAGGTTGATTTATGGTGGGAAGTTTTTTATGGGCAAATACAACATACAAGTTAAACGATCAAAACGGCGCTATGGACCGTAGAGTCTGCTTGCCAGGACAAGTTCTGCCTCGGGCAAACTGTCCAACCGTTTCTAATTTAATGTAATCTAATCGATCAAAACAGGTCCAGTTTAAAAAGAGTGTCTATCCATGTTTTCCATATTTATTCGAAATATATAATTGGAATAATTTACAATCTAAATCTTTTATCTTCTTACATAAAAGATCAAATAAATTGGAATTATATATGTCAGAAATAAAAGAACAGATTCACACCTGCAATGAAAATATACAAAAAACACGTTGAATAACTTGGTTAACGGCGACGACTGAATTCGCGGGAATAATTATTCCTATTATTTATTATTATAATAAACTTTAAATTATTGTAAAGAAATTATTTTTATTGTTATTATATTCTTACCTTGAAACATTAAAAAAAGATGCGAACTACATTAACAACAATAAGCAAGCAAAAGGAAATTAAATGAAATAATAAAAATTTTGTTGAGAAATCTTGCAAATGACAAAACAAAGACGCGGACGTGTTTAAGGTCAACCAGTGTAAATTATGTGTATGAAGATTTTATTTTTTAATAAATTCAGTTCATATGCAAAAAGAACATAAGTTGTGTTTGCCTTTTCTTGTTGTTTTTCTAGAACTTTTTGTTTGTTTTTATTCAATTGGTTTTTTTGGATTTCTCATGTGAAGAAATATATTCTGATCCGACATAACAGGTCCTTTAACCATTATAAGAATTCAACACATTATTTAGTTAACACAAATTTTATATATTTTTGTAGCTTTTATTACATCCAATCACTTGATTAATAGTTCTAAGGGATAACTTAAGCAATCAACAATAATTATGAAATTCATTCTTTTCTAACTTAATTTAAAAAAAAAAACTTGAATTGGGTCATCATTAAAAACGAAATTTTAAATCAAACTTAAGGTTTGAGCAGGTGAATTTCTCAGAAATCCTAAGTCTAAGTAAAAGTAATATATTTTGTTTATTTCTTTGTAAGACGGTTGAAGATCAAAAAATAAACATACACAAGAGACACTAAAAAAAGGAAAGAAGTCAAGTGGATTAATATTTTTGAAGAGATAAAATATAAATGTTTTGGCTTTATGGCTGGTTTTGTTGTGTGAACTTAAAGATATATTAAGATATATCTAAATTTATCTGAGTTTTAAGTAATATTTTCTTTAAGGACGTGCTGTCCCGCATTAACATATTTACGATTATTACATACTATAATGAACTTGCATTTTACATCTTTACCATTAAGATAAAAAACATTTCGACTATTATTCCGAAATGAATATAATATTTATTTTATTCGTATATAATTTGTAAACTTTTCATATAACTTTTGATGAAGATTAGACGAAGACGAAGATTACTGAAATAAAACCATGGCAAGTTAATAAAGTCTTTTCCCAAGATCTTTTGAAGAAAAATTAAAAAGACATCTAGCAGTCGACGACGTTCCAAGAAGACTATCATGGTTTGCGTTTCTGTATTAAAAGGAGCCAAAAAGGATGCATCATTAAATAAAAAATATGAAAGTGTTTCTAACAACATTTCTATAGAAATTTTCTTTGTAATTGTACATACATATCTTTATATATATAATTCTACTGTACGTGTGTATGAACTGAACTCCTCCTAAACGGCTAGACCGATTTGAATGAATTTTTTTGTGTGCGATTGAGTAGCGCCCCGCATGGTTTAGATTCATAAATCAGCACGGTAGAGGCGCTACAGTCGGTATTGTCACTAAACTTCTCCTAAACGGCTGAACCGATTTGAATGAGTTTTTGTTGTATGCGTTTGGATGGCGCTCCGCATCGTTTAAATTCATTAATCAGTCCGGCAGAGGCGCTGCAGTTGGTATTGTCACTGAACTCCTCCTAAACGGCTGGACCGATTTGAATGAGTTTTCTTTGTATGCGTTTGGGTGGCGCCCTGGATGGTAAAGATTCACAAATCAGCCCGGCAGAGGTGCTGCAGTCGGTATTGTCACTGAACTCCTCCTAAACAGCTTAACTGATTTAAATGAATTTTTTGGTATGCGTTTAGGTGGCGCCCTCGATGGTTAAGACTCACAAATCAGCCTGACAGAGGCACTGCAGTCGGTGTTGTTACTAAACTCCTCCTAAACGGCTGTACCGATTTAATGAATTTTTTTGGTATGAGTTTGGGTGGCACCTTGGATGACTTAAATTCACAAATCAGCCCGGCAGAGGTGCTGCAGTCGGTATTGTCACTGAACTCCTCCTAAACGGCTGGACCGATTTGAATGAATTTTTTTGTATGCGTTTTGGTAGCACCCTGGATGGTTTAGATTTACAAATCAGCCCGGCAGATGGCGTTGCAGTCAGTATTGTAACTGGACTCCTCCTAAACGGCTCGACCGATTTGAATGCATTTTTTGGTATGCGTTTGGGTGGCGCCATGGACGGTTTAGATTCACAAATCAGTCTGGCAGATGGCGCTGCAGTCGGTATTGTCACTGAACTTCTCTTAAACGGCTGGATTGATTTGAATGAATTTTTATGTATGCGTTTGTGTGCTGCCCTGGATAGTTTAGATTCACAAATCAACCCGGCAGATCGCGATGCAGTCGGTATCTAGGTTATTTATCTATACTGCAACTAAACGGCTGGTTTATTCAGACACGAGTCAATATAATTCAACTATTCCTTATCTTACTCGCTTCGGTATTAGTTACTCATTTTTTATTTATTGCAATGGTAATTTCAATCAGTCTTTACTCATTTAACTTCATTAAAAACGTTAAAAACATATAACGCATAATAAAACTTCCAACAGTTTTAACTGTTAAATGTACTAGCATTTTTTAAAAACAAAAAAATGCGAAACAAAAATTTCCTTAGTTAATTTCCTCAACAGCGGCAATACTAATTTCTCAACAAATTTTTTTTGTAAAGAATATCAATGCAAATGTAATTTAATCTTTTTCCTAAAAATAAAAAAAAATTAGAACAAAAGAAAGAAATTTTTGGTTTCATTTTAAATAAATTAAAAGATGCAGCATTGAGTTCCTCTCCTCATCAAATTCGCCAATTATTCGCCATATTATTAACGACTTGTTTTCCATCTCAAGCTTTTGTCCTGTGGGACAAATATAAAGATTCCATGAGCGACGACATTCTGCATCGCATTCGGATCGCTGATCAAGATCCCAATATCGATTTTTCGCAGGAAATATATAACGAGGCGCTGATAAAGATTGAAGATATTTGCATTCTGTTTTCAAATATGCCACTCATTTATTTTGGTATGCCCTCACCTAACCGCCCAGCAACAGACATCATTAACAGCGAGATTCAGCGCGAACAACAGTTCGCAATGCACTATGGCCCACAAGCAATCGCTTGAAGCATGATGAAAAATCTAAATAATAACACCAGGCTTTTCGGTGGTGCTTTACTGCTGCTGTCCGGTGATTTTAGACAGATATTGCCGGTAGTTCCACGCACTACATATGCGGATGAAATTAACGCATGTATAAAACAATCATATCTATGGCGAAATGTCAGTACGTTACGTCTTTACACAAATATACTTGTTCAACTGTAAAATGATCAATTGGCACTATCATTCTCCGAGCAATTGCTCAATATTGGAAATGGAACAATACCATTGCATGGAGACATACAATGCATCAAATTGACAGACAATTTCTGCAACATGGCAAATACGAAAGATGCTTTGATTCAAATCATATTTCCTGATTTACAAGCTATTTAAATTAATCATGCATGGCTTCGTGAAGGAGCTATTTTAGCCGCAAAAATATCGATGTTGACGCTATTAACTTCAAAATACAACAGCCATTGCCAGGTAATGAGATATTGTTCAAATCGATCGACAATGTTACCGATCCTGACGGAGCAGTAAACCATCCTGTTGAATTTTTGAATTCGCTGAATTTACCAGGAATGCCACCACATAACTTGCGATTAAAAATTGGCTCACCTATCATTTTGCTTCGGAATTTAAATGCACCTAAGCTATGCAACGGTACAAGATTAGTCATAAAAAAATTATGGGCAATGTTCTTGAAGCTACAATTTTGAACGGCAAATTTGAAGGTGAAGTTGCTCTCCCGCCACGAATCCCATTGATCCCTTCAGACGCACCCATTCCATTCAGACGTCTGCAATTTTCAATTCGCTTGGCATTTGCCATGACTATTAATAAATCACAAGGGCAAACAATGTCAATTTGTGGGTTGAATCTAGAAAATCCGGTCTTTTCACATGGCCAATTATATGTGGCGTTGGAAAACCGTCAAGTTTATTCATTTATGTTCCTCAGGAATTGACTAAAGATATTGTTCATCAACTTGTAACGATGCTAGTTCAGATAGTTCCAAATACATTGTATTTGGAAACTAGATGGAGTTTTGTATCGAATACTGCATTTTAACTATCATGCATTAACAGAAATCTCAGATTGGATTGTATGGTGGGCAGTACATTTTCCGGCTAGATGTCAGCCTCTGGGTCGTGATCTTCCACCATCTCCGTTCTGAGCTTGCATGTACTGCTAATTATATACGGTTAATAACAAACAAAAGAAAACTCAAAATAAAACCATTCAATGAAGAAGGTACACTATTATATACACCTAGACACTATGTTGACATCCAGTTACCTGAATGATCAGATGATGATGATCATTCTTTTCAAACCCTCCCAGAACCTTATTTGATTTCCTCCATCCGAGGAAATCCCACTATTGCATGGAGCTCCGAAAAACCTTGAATCACATAATCAAAAAAAAACTCTTATTCGCTCATTTCCACTTCACTATAACTATCTAAAACAATGCCACGTTGCTACAAACAGAAACATTCAACCTAAACACTTTAGTGTAAAAATTATCAAAAAAGTAGCTATTGAAAAATATAAATCGTTTATATATTTTGATTATCGAAATAATTAATTATACATGTAAATAAATGTAATTATAAATATATATAAATACCGATATATTATACGCAAAAATGTAAAACGACATTCTTAAACTAAATACCTAATTATGTTCATACATGATTTAGTTACATAAGGTAACATAAAGCATTTATATAATTATACATTTTTTTAAAGTTCTTAGAAAATATCATGCAAACTTAAAAGTACTAATAATTTAAATCAATTGCAAATACTATGGCGTTCTCGAGACACAACCTAATATCTTAATTTCTATATGGAATTGAGTATGTAATATGTATATAAAGAAAAATATAAAATATATAAATTTATCTAACGTGTAAATATTTACAGATATATAATAAATTAATTAATAACAACGATGATTTAACAAAATATATACATATATATATATATACATTCACAACTAATCAGCTGGTTAATCCGTTAATTCGTTACAAGAGTAACATTAAATTTAACTACTCTTTTTTTTGATAATCATGCCGTACCGTATCTTCAATTTTTATCTAATTTGATGCGACAGTATAAACCAAAAAAAAAAATTCCTGGCTTGATTCGCTCCGTTGTCTTATGCCGTGTACAGTTTCCTAACTGTATTTTCCAGCCAAACAAAACGGCGTCACAATATAAAATTATAAGAACTACTTACAGTTTTTGCTTTTGTAAAAAGTTTCAAGCCAAACAATACCAAGAAACAACGTGTCTATTTTATCTTGGAAACTATCCTAGTTTATTATTATCTGAACGTGGATGTTTTCACGCGTGCTTCTAAAGCCAAGAAAATTAAAAGAAAGTCTTAGAAAAACTATCTTGAATATATAAAACTTTTACAACTCATATGAAGTAGAACATACCTTGGCTTTTATTTATATTGTACACGACACACAACTCCGGTTTTATTTAGGCAATCATGAAAATTACCGGATTATATTTCACTGTGTATTTTTAAATAATTTAATTTTAACTTTTATTGTTCAAGTTATGAAATACAATTAACCAAAACTGATTAACAAATGTTGATTAATGCAATTTCGATTGCATTTAGATTAAAAAGGATTATTTTAAAATACACTCAACAGATGGAATTTTCTTTCGTTCATATATAGTGCGTGAATTAAGAATAAATATAGTTAGAATATATATGCAAGTAAAAATACATTTACACATCAAATGCAGTAGAGTAAAAAAAAACATTGTAGACGACCGAACGCTACAAACTCGCATTAAGATAAAATTAAACAAACAAAATTGATTATAACGAATTGTTTTTAGAACAATTGATGTTATTTCAAAATAAAGAACTATGAAATTATTATATTATTTGTCTTTCATTTCATACTTTGTTTAATATTCTAATCGCTTGAAATATCATGCAGGACAACGTCTGTCGGGATGGTGTCTTTGATAAGTTTAAATTCAATTCCGACAATAATTACTTATTGTCGTGAATATTACTTTCAACAAATACTTTAAGCTTAATCACTTACAAAACTCAGTTGAGTTAAAGTTAAGTTAAGTTTAACATAACTGCCACTTAGCTGAAGGAAATGGGTTTCACCAGTTTCAGTTAGCTAAATTTTAAGTGCATTTGATGCATCATTCAGTTATCTCTCGGTTAAAGTTAAGTGGCGGTTAACTAACTTTAACTTTAACTGAGGATGGTGAAACTGGCCCTTAATGTTGTATATTTATGGCAATATTTTGACCGTGTGTCAGATATTAGTTTCGCATTGATTTGCAACAATCAATAATGACTACAATGACTCAGGATGTTGACTAAATAGAAACATTTCTCATCCTTATGAATTCACACATAGTACTGCCTAGAAGTTTAATACAAAACTCCAAAATAAAATTTTAAGGGCCAGTTTCACCATCCTCAGTTAAGTTAAAGTTAATTTAAATTTAACATAACTGCCTCTTAACTGAAGAAAATGGGTTTCACCAGTCTCAGTTAGCTAAATATTAAGTTCATTTTGTATCATTCAGTTATCTCTCGGTTACAGTTAAGTGGCGGTTAGCTAACTTTAACTTTAACTGAGGATTTTGAAACTGGCCCTAATTCTTTTTGCATCATTATCTTCTATTTATAAAAATTAATGTGTGTATGTTTAAAATTTGCAAAATATGTTTGTATTCATCTTCATCGAATGTATTGTCACTATTCTAACTGCCCTTGCTGACCATTAAATGACATCACGATTACAATTTTTTTGCAACTTTTTTAATAACCTACCAGTAAAGAAAGCGTATATTAAACGGCATGAGCACTGTGAACATTTGTGAATCTATTTTTGTTCTGTATAATATTCTATATAGAGATGACACACCTCTACTAATTCAACAAGTCATTTAATTTTTTTTATTGCTTACTTCAAAACTTATTCGATTGCTAATTTTTCATGTATCTGATCTGATCAGCTGGTTTTCATTCATACTTTTAAAAATAAAAATTGAAAATTATGCTATCATTTCTCCCTACCACTTTTGAAATCATTGCTTCTACGTCAACAAAATGTCTACGCAAAAACTTTATCTATAAGCGTAGCGAAGCACGCCGGGCCTGTTAGTTTATTTAGACCTTCAATATTGCCTTTGAATTGTGAATTCTCTAACCGTTTTGGTTTTTGTTATCAAGCTATGTTAATTAATTCGTCTCGCCGACATGAACCGTATACCCCAACATTTTAAAAACCTCTAAACAATTATTTACATACAAATTGTTAATATATATAAATATTTCTAAAATGCTTCATCAATAAGTATTTGTTATCATCTGTATTTCAAAAATATTTAATTTGAAAAAGACAATTAAATTACAATAACGACTCATGTCGATGTTTTCTCCATGTTGATTTTGGATTTCAACATAGAGTTTGTATATGGGCTATTATTTTGAAAACGTACATTTTTTTGTTGATTTTTAAAATTTTGATTTTTAAAAAATCTGGAATTTTGATATATTGTTGGCATTGACAAAAGGAAAAAGTTATTTCTGCTTTTATTTTTTGAGTACTCTGAATCGGAGTTATGCGCGTTTGAATTTTGAGGCTTTTTCACGTAGTTTTTGGTAATGGTGGCAATGTTTTGTGAATAGGTGCCACAAATTTGATCCGACTTACGTATATTTTTGCAAGTAAAAAGGAAAATAATTGAATAATTGAAATAAGTAAGTTTAAAATTAATAACTTTTCTCTTTTCCGCTAGGCGGCGCGTAAAACCTTGGTTTACTTCAAAGCTCATATCTCAAAAAGTAGGCTTTTTTTTTTTGTTTTTCACAAATTTTAAAGTAAACATATGCAGCTATGAAATTGAGAAATAAAAAGTCAGCAATTCAATATGGATTTTTTCTTACGATTTTTTAAAGTTTGGTACATGAAAAATTCACATGTGTTTTTTTATTAAGTTAATAATCCTGTACTAAATGTGGATCTAATAAATTAAACATTTCTTATTTTAACACCTGCAATAAATTTGAACCATTTTCTGTGCGGTTACATGGTTAAAAACTTATTAAAAATTAATTTAAGTTAAGTGGTAAAATAAAGGAATTTAAATTATTAAAAGGGTGTGTAAAATGTTTATTCATTTTAAAAAATGTCTATTCAGCCCCTTTTTACTAATTAAAATCTCATTAGAGGCTCATAATTTTAACATTTAAAATTTCTAATGACGGCCATAAACGGTTTTTGACCAAATTATACTTGCATCCAATCAAAATATATTAAATTGTACCTACCTAATTTTACCTGATTCTACCTATGTCAAAACTATTTCAAGGATATATATATATATATATATATATATATATATATATATATATATATATATATATATATATATATATATATATATATATATATATACATATATATATATATATATATATATATATATATATATATATATATATATATATATATATATATATATATATATATATATATATATAAATATAAATATATATATATATATATATATATATATATATATATATATATATATATATATATATATATATATATATATATATATATATATATATGTATATCTATATATATATATATATATATATATATATATATATATATATATATATATATATATATATATATATATATATATATATATATATATATATATATATATATATATATATATATATATATATATATATATATATATATATATATATATATATATATATATATTGATTGGATTGCCTTATAATCAATTATATTCCAAAATATTTAGAAAACATAACGTTTAGAAAAGATAATAATAGAAATGCCTTTCAAATTGTGCTGTAACTTGTACGGTCTCAAAAATCATCAGCGGACATCAAAAAATGTGAAACTGGTCACACCAGCTGTTATTCAAAAAGCTGCGACCCTAAATTTTACTTTGCGTGATGACCAGTTTATATGTGAAACATGTCGCACTTATATCTATAAAAAAAAGGTAAATTTAATTATTTTATTAAAATGAATAAAAATTCATATGCAACTAAAATTTTCTATACAGCAGATTTCATGTTCGGAAGCTATCGATAGTGAAATTTTTTCTATAAATCAGGATGTTGAAAATGTTCCAACAAACGAAAATATTCAAATACCTCCAGCATCTTTAGATCCATCACCAGTTTCGGTTGATACTATATCTCCACCAGTTCCTGAACTACTTAATGACATTTTAGAAGATATTAACAATGCTCTTGGAAGGTTAGCCGAATCTCCTATCAAACAAAATCATATTACAACAGGAAGTTATAAAAAAATTGCAAGTGTCACATCGGCAATAAGTCAAAGCATATTTCAAGTAGATTCAGTTAAAGTGTTATCACCAAACGAGGAATGTGAATATACATCATGGCTTATGAACCTTAAAAAAGAGTTTAAAGATGCCAGCTGTAAATCAAAACAAGTGTTTTTGTTGACAACTCTACCACGTAAATTTTGGTCAAATCAACGTATCCAGGATGAATTTAATGCATCAAGACGACTGGTAGAATTCGCCATGGATCTGTTGAAAACATTAGGTCCTTACAGTTGGCCTCAAAGCAAACAAGTGCACAGTTTGTCACAAAATATAGTAAAACAAATTCAAACATACTTCTTATCAGAGGAAATTAGTAGAACAATGCCTGGCCTTAAAGATGTTGTTACTATTACAGAAGGATCGACAAAAATTAAGAAATCAAAGCGGTTGGTGTTATGGACCCTCACCGACATCTACGAAATGTTCTTGGAAGAAAACAAAGAACTCAAGGATTCCACTGTTTTTTACCGGATAACACTACACCCGATAAAATAATTGCCAAAATGTTTTCTTTTTCTGATGATCATAAATATTTCAATTTAAAGGCAAAAAAAAATATATAAATTAATTTTTTAATGTATTTATTTATAATATTGATTAAATTATAATGTTTATAGGAAAAATATTTTTTTAATGTTTTTTTCTAATGTTAGTGTTGGTGATGTTGAAATTATAACAAAATCTTCGATCATTGGGATCTCCAATTCTTATTCTGAATAAAAACCTGTTTCTCAATCAGAATTACACAAAAAATGGTTCAAATTTATTGCAGGTGTTAAAATATGAAATGTTTAATTTATTAGATCCACATTTAGTACGAGTTATTAATTTAATAAAAAAACACATGTGAATTTTTCATATACCAAACTTTAAAAAATCGTAAGAAAAAATCCATATTGAATTGCTGACTTTTTATTTCTCAATTTCATAGCTGCATATGTTTACTTTAAAATTTGTGAAAAACAAAAAAAAAAAGCCTACTTTTTGAGATATGAGCTTTGAAGTAAACCAAGGTTTTACGCGCCGCCTAGCGGAAAAGAGAAAAGTTATTAATTTTAAACTTACTTATTTCAATTATTCAATTATTTTCCTTTTTACTTGCAAAAATATACGTAAGTCGGATGAAATTTGTGGCACCTATTCTCAAAACATTGCCACCATTACCAAAAACTACGTGAAAAAGCCTCAAAATTCAACCGCGCATAACTCCGATTCAGAGTACTCAAAAAATAAAAGCAGAAATAACTTTTTTCCTTTCGTCAATACCAACAAAATATCAAAATTTCAGATTTTTAAAAAATAGTTGTTTTTTTTCGATGTACGTTTTCAAAATAATAGCCCATATGTGTTATTATGGTTTTCCATATTATTCACTGTTTGTGTGTTTTTGTCACTTTTGAATTAAAATGCAATATTTACAAATGGGTAGCGAAAATCCGAAATTCTACGTCCACGCCGTGCTACCTGGGTAACGCTAACAGAATTAGGTTGGTGTTGTTGAGAAGGGCAGAGTAAATACTGCTTATACTCAATGATTCTGCACCATGGCGAGTCATTGGCGCCATAAAACCAATGCAACTCAAGCGTCTGTTCTCCATGTTAGGGGCGGCTTGGAGCGGGTGTCTGTCTTGGATCAAGCGGCTCGCTATATAAATGTGTAGAAATCGTCTGTTCTCCATGTTAGGGGCGGCTTTCAGCAGGCGTCTGTCTTGGATCAAGCGGCTCGCTATATAAACGTGTAAAAAGGTTGTTTCTGGTGACCTTAAGATGCAGAACGAACCCATTCACGAAAATTTGGGTTGGGCGAAGGGCTGACACCACATTTCCGTAAAAAATCATTGTCATGAATTCTGTACACAGGCCTCCGAATATCTCGTAATCATTATTGGAACGACCTCGGAAACTGTACCTGGACGACGATATAAAAATGGGAACCTGGAACGTGCTAAGCCTCAGAAGACCAGGAGATCTCCTAAAACTCACTCACCAAGTTGAGAGCTACACACTGGATATAGTGGCGTTACAAGAACTAAGATGGCCGGGCAGTGGAATCCATGAAACAGCGGGATATACGGATACACTCTGTATTATTGCGGTCATCAAAACGGAAGAGAATTTGGAGTTGGCTTTCTTATACACCGTCGCGTGAATCAGCATGTTATCGACTTCTGCCCAATTAATATGCGGTTATGCACACTGAGAATCCGCACGCAAAAATTCAATGTAACGATCGTCAATGTTCATGCACCTACTGAAGATAAAGTAGATGATATTAAAGACCTGTTCTTCCTAGAACTCGAAGAAGTCATCAATAACATCCCGCGGCACGATATAAAATTCGTGGTAGGTGACTTTAATGCTCAAATCGGTAGGATTGCAGAACTTAAAACACATATCGGCCCTAACAGTTTGCATCATACCAGCAACAATAACGGTTTTCGCGCAGTCGAGCTGGCTATGATGTATGATCTAGTAATATCCAGCACTTTCTTCCCTCACAACAGAATTCCCAAGGCAACGTGGAAATCAAATGACGTAGGAACGGAAAATCAAACCGATCACGTCATGATCTCTAGGAGACACTATACAAGTGTAACTGACGTTCGATCATACAGAGGTGCTGATATGGACACCGATCACATGCTTGTCATCTTTAAGTACAAGTGCAAATTATCATCTACATTTAACAGACAAGCAAAGAAGACCGTGCGCTGGAATGTCGAAGCATTTAAACATCCGGAAACGCTGAACAGATATCAGGAAATAGTAACACAAAACATAGAAGAGCATGACATCTCTTCTGAGATGCCATTAAACATACAAGAAGAATGACAAACGCTTCAATCAACCATTATAGCCGCAGCACAAACTACAATCGGAAAACGACCACCGAAATCACACAACGAATGGTTTGACGACGAGTGCCGCCAATCCGTTGAACATAAAAAAACTGCGAAAAAAATGGTTAACAAGGAACACCCGAAGCTCCCAAGCTAATTATCTATGTGCCAGGAAAGCCTCAACAAAACTTCTACGTAAAAAGAAACGCAAACACATGAAGAGCTGCATCGAAAACATCAACCAACATGCGGCCAGCGGAAATTCAAAAGAGTGCTTTGCCAATGCACGGAATCTGACAAAAGATTTCCACCCAAGATCTACAGCCATCAAAAATGAAAATAATGAACTTACAACAAGTGAACGTGATGTGCTGGCAGTATGGCGATCTCACTTTCAAGACCTACTGAATAGGACGAATGAAGTTCATCCTATTCGAGCAATCGCTCCATCTTCTGAGGGTGTTTTTGTCCCTTACCCAGCAATAGAAGAAGTGGGAGCTGCCATTAAAAAACTGAAAAATGGCAAATCACCAGGTTTGTACGGAATTCCCGCAGAACTCCTGAAAAATGGAGGAGCAGCTCTGGTCTCACGTATATACGATCTGATTCTTGCAATCTGGGACCAAGAAGAACTACCTGCTGAATGGAAAACAGCTCTCATTGTTCCGCTACATAAGAAAGGTGACCGTCTAAAGTGTGCAAATTATCGTGGCATCTCACTGTTGAATACTGCATACAAAATACTATCTAATGTCGTACTTGCTCGACTCATACTGTTCGCCGAATCTATCATTGATGACTATCAGTGTGGTTTTCGTCCCAACCGCTCAACCACAGATCAATGTTTTACATTGAGGATAATTCTGGACAAATGTTGGGAGTACAACATCAGCATTCACCAGCTCTACGTTGATTTCAGGCAAGCATATGATAGTATCATCCGCGACAACCTCTGGTCCGCACTCATATTTTTTTTTTTTTTTTTAAATAAAATGTGTTGTGTAGTAGGCATTACAATATATGTCACAACAACACATAAAAACCTTTTAAGACCAAGGGCCGACAACAACATGCGTTCAAAGAATGTTAATGGACGCAAATCTGTTTTTTTAATATTTTTTTGTTAAATAATGGATAACTAAACCATAAATCCTATCACATATAAAATATGACATAGGCCAATATTTCGTGATAGGATAGGGAAAATAAAAATAAAATAAGAGATGAAAAGCAAATTTGTTTTAAAAATTTGCAGGAACAAAACTAAAATTGGTTTGCCAATAGTCCAGCTAATGGCATAATCCCTGATTATGGGACGCAGTATATTTTCCAATGATTAAAGCTCAGATATATAGTTATATGAAGGCTCGTTTCTTCGAGCAAGCTACAGCGTTCCAGCATCAAGGAATATTCATTAGCTAAGATTGAGAGTGCTACCGTTGACTGAATACAGTTCATCCGCCAGCACCCCTAAGATATCACCTTGGCTAGTGATATCTCACTACTATTGCCAGTGGTATGTGATATCTTACGTTAACTCATATGCCAATAGCAGGGACTGGAGTACGCGGGGTTGTCACACCCGTGGATCAAAAAATAGAAAAAAATTAACAAATTAATAAAAACTGATCCCTCCATGCGGGAGGGAGATGTGCCTTGGTGTCCCAGAGAAACTTGTTTCTCTGTGCAAACTCACAACATCGGGATCAAATTGTAGAATAGTAATCGAAGGGTCAGTTTCTGATCCTTGCGATATAACATCAGGTGTTCGACAAGGTGATGCACTCGCGACCGTACTATTTAATTTGGCGCTGGAGTACGCGATAAGAAAAAGCCGAATTGAGACACAAAACTGCATATATAACAAATCTAGTCAAGTTCTTGGCTACGCAGATGATATTGTGCTTCTCGGACGTAGACCAAGCGATATCAAGGATAGTCTCTCTCAGCTTGAAAGAAATGCTAAACGGCTTGGATTATGCATCAACACCGGCAAAACTAAAGTGCTAACAACATCTAAGAACATACCTCCTGGAAATCTGGATACTGGCGACTATGAAGTGGAACGCGTGGAAAACTTCAAATACCTCGGGTCTGTAATAACATCGTCAAATGACATGCAGGCAGATATCAAAGCCCGTGTCTCTGCCGCACACAGAGTTTTCTACGCATACTCAAAACTTCTGCAATCAAAACATCTTTCGCGGTCGTGTAAACTCACACTTTACAAAGCACTAATCCGACCTGTGCTTACATTTGGAAGTGAAAGCTGGACACTGACTTCCTCCGATTGTAGAATTCTATCAACATTCGAGAGGAAGGTCATACGAACAATTTATGGTCCATGCAAAGTTGCTGAAAATCAGTATAGAATCCGAATGAATCATGAAATCAGACAGCTTCTTGAAGGCTGCGATGTAATCGGATTCATTAAATCCAACCGGATTAGATGGTTTGGTCATGTAGTAAGGGCTCCTTTGGATAGAATGATAAAAAAAGCGTCCCAACAACAACCAGCTGGTGTTCGTCGAAGAGAAAGACCTAGACCAAGACCTTCGTGATATAGGATGCCGAAACTGGGGTCAACTGGTCATGGAACGAGATGATTGGAAGCTGGTGGCACAGACGGTAAAATCCCTCCATGGGATGTAAACGCCAGAGAGAGAGAGAGAAATTTAAAAATACACCTTTTTTCTGTTTATTTTTTATTTTTAATTTTTTTAATAATAATATAAACTTCCTTATAGTAACAATTTGAATTTTATTTTTTATTTTATAAAATGTCGATTTCGACTTACGTCATCCTCAGTTCTTAAATTATTATTACAATTTTTGCTTAAACTATTACTTATATACTATTTCAACTCCTATTTTTTATTATTATGTCACAATACTAACAAAACTAACAAAATATATGACATAATAATAAAAAATAGCAGTTGAACTAGTGTATAAGTAATAGTTTATAAGCAACAATTGTAATAATAATTTAAGAACTGAGGATGACGTAAGTCGAAATCGATATTCTATAAAATAAAAATAAAATTCAAATGGTTACTATAAGGAAGTTTATATTATTATTAATAAAATTAAAAATTAAAAAAAAACAGTAAAAAGTATATTTTTAAATATAGAGTATGTGCTCCAAAGAGTAGTTGTCTTCATAACTTTACTTTTTTTGCCGTTTGCCAATCTTGAAATTTTTATAACACTGCTCGTAAACTGGTCTTGATTTGAAAGAGTTAGTCATATGATTCGTTCGAACTTATAATAAACATATGTCAAATTCTTTCAATAATATCATTTTGATTTATTACCTATCCGCTACTTGTCGCCGGCTTAAGCGTCAGGGAAAAATTTGGTCGTGGTACTGTAGGCATATCAAAATGATCTAGATGTAGCGGAAATAAATATGAAAATGCAAACGAAAATGTGGATGATGAATCATACTTACAACCGTTTAACTTTCAAGAGATCTTCTTTCTCAACCTATAGTAGAAAATTAGCACATTTTAGATTTCAGAAAAAGGAAAAAGTAAAATAAAAAATCATCAAGTAATTTAAATTATGTAAATTTATTAAATTAAATTTTCCACCACCAAACTAATATTAAAATGTCTTCTTAAATAGAAATAATGTTGACCACATATACTGTCCATTTTTGTTTTTTTTTTATTTTTATTTTAATAAGTAATTTTTTTAAACAATTTTTTTTTTGATTTTGGTGATATGTTGATGATGAATGATATTCAAATAGATGTTATTTTTTTTTTTATTAAAAACGTTTTCAAGGCTTTTGGTGATAGCTATACCTTTATTAAATTCTTATTTCTCCAAAAATTTTAAATGTTCATATGAGAAAATTAGCAATAAAATAAATTACCTTTTTTTACTGATAAATTTACCAAAATGTTGTTAAGTAAATCACAAACAGAAAGTCAATTTCACAATTCACTTTGTTACATAAAAAAAAAAATCAACTGTCACTACATAATTTATTTTCATATTTATTAAAAAAACTACTATTCTGTTTTCTTTTGTGTTTTTTTTTTTTTTAATCACTTAAATGGACATCACATACATGAAATAAATTTTTTTTTGTTTTTAATTTTTTTTCTAATAATTCACTGACAACACATACATAAAATAAATTTTTTTCTAATAATATAAAATTATTTTTTTTTTGAATTATTATTTAAATTCTTAATTTTAGATATGAATATATCTAAAGTGAAAATATTACAGAACAAACAAAGTTACTAGCTCAGACCAGAATGATCATGAGTTTAATGATAATATTATGACCGAGTTCAAAAATTATCTGACCCCTTTTTTGGATTGTCCCATCACATATATAGGATTTCCTCTTATGTACATCAAAAATTTGTTTTTTTTTTATTGTGATTTTTCTTCCTTTTCTCTTTTGCATTATAATAAAGTAAATGCTTACCGTATTAACGATAAAAAAAAATTAATGGTCAAACATTCACTAATTGGTTTAAGTCAAAATAAGGCCACCATTAATTGTTGGTTTAACAATATCAAATTGTTACATCGCGGGGCAGACCCAAACCCTAGACAAAATCAAGAGTTCTCATTAAGCCGGGCATTATGTCAAAAAAAACCTTTACAAAAAAAAAAAAAAAATCGGACTTGAAAGCCCCTCAAATGAACCTTCTAAGCGCGAATATCTTTCACGTGGTAAATACCCATTTTTTTACCATTTTCGTCTTCGATTTCGTAAGCAACATTTCCAACCGCTCTTTTAATTCGACCCTTTATAAATTTAGGACCAAGTTTTACGCAATAATCTTTTGTCGCATCACTTATTGAAAAGTTCCTAACGAAAACTATTTGAGACTGTACAAATTTACGATTTCGACTTCGGAGGTTGTATTGTGTCGCACTCTTTTTGTATGCCTCCTTCAGGTGATTTACTACGGATTCTTGGGCAAAAGACAATCGGTCTGGCTTAGTTGCGAAACTGAAACTATTCCCGCTCAACCCGCCTAGTTTTTTTAAAAGCTCATAATTAGAGCCATGGGATACCATGTGTTGTCCGAAAACAAGATAATGTGGTGAAAAACCTGTTGAGCTGTGCACTACATTTCGCAGCGCATTTGCCACTTCATGTATATGCAAGTCCCACTCCTTATGATTTTTATATACATATGACCTTAAAGCTGCCAGAAGAGAACGGTTCACTCTTTCCGAAGCATTCGATTGGGGTGAATATTTTGGTGTAAATATATGTTGCACACCATACTTTGTCAGTAGTGTTTCCAATAATTTCGACTCAAATTGTTTGCCGTTGTCTGATATAATTGTCTTGGGGACACTAAACACATTAAACAGTCGTTTTTCGAGATACTCAACCATTTTGATAGCTGTAGCGTTACGGAGTGGTTCCAGTAAGACAAATCTGGAGTATTGATCTAACATAATAAATATGTAGGCATTTCCTGCTTTGGATCGAGGGTACGGTCCAAGGAAGTCTAAATAAACTCGCTCCCATGGCCTGGTTGCTTCAATGTATTCCCCCATTTTAGGTCGGGCTTGAAAATTTAGAGCCTTACTCCCCTTGCAGATCTCACATTTAAGAACGTAATCTCTCACGCTTCGTGACATGTTAGGCCAAAAAAAATAACGACGCAAGGATTCAAGTGTTTTTGCTATTCCTGGGTGTGCGGAAGTTGGCGGATTATGTGCTTGAACGATTAAGGGAAGCGCCAAAGAGTCTGGTACAACCAGTTTCCAGTCTGAGATATCTGTGTCTGCATAAGAAAAACCGAACGACGGATTTATAAAGAGCTTGCCATCTTCTTCTTGAAGATTAGTAGTGGTATTAGGATTATCTTTAAGGGCCTGTATCCTATCTATATACGTTTGTTCGCCAAAGGCAGGTGATTCAAGATCAATATGCAGTGGAGATATAGCAACATCATGAAATTTGTTTAACAAGATTTCGGATAGTTCATCCGCATCAGCACGGGAAAGTGCGTCAGGCACAACATTTTCTGAACCCTTGCAATGAACTATTTTGAAGTCGAAAGCCTGAAGTTTCAAGCTCCATCTTGCCAATCTTCCGGATAAATCCTTTTGGTCCATTAACCATCTCAAACTGGCGTGGTCGGTTATGATGGTAAATGGGAAACCCTCTATATAAGGTCGGAATTTTTTTATGCTTAACACAGCTGCAAGACATTCCTGTTCAGTCACTGTGTAGTTACGTTGTGCAGAATTTAATTTTTTGAAACATAAGCAATTGGATTATCCTCTTGTCCATTGTCGGATTTTTGAAAGAGCACACCGCCAACTCCAGTGGAACTTGAGTCGCACTGTATATAGAAATGCTTTTCAAAATTAGGGTGTGTCAACAAAGGAGCATTAATAAGCGCTGACTTTAAAGCATCGAATGATACTTGTGCCTCTTCGGACCAAATAATCTTTTTTCCTTTTTTAAGGAGGTTAGTCAATGGAGCCGTCAAACTAGCGTATTTATCGATAAATCGACTGTACCACCCGCACATACCTAGGAATCTTCGGATTTGTTTAACAGTCTTAGGAATAGGGTATGATGTGATTGCTTCCACTTTGCCAGGATCTACTTTCAAACAACCATCTCCGATAATATAACCAAGATATTTGGTTTCTTTCAACAAAAACTTGCTTTTTTCTATGTTTAATGTAAGATTACTGGATCTTAATAAATGCGCTACTTCTTTTAATAAAATAAAATGCTCGTCCAATGTGGCCGTTACAATTAAAAGATCGTCCAAATAAACAAAAATTCGGTCGTGAAGCTCATGTGGAATCACTTTATGCATCAGTTTACACATTGTTTGTGCAGCATTACACAAACCAAATGGCATTCGCTTAAAATGGTAAAGAGGACGTCCAGGCACTGTAAAAGCTGTTTTATCTCTAGAGGTTTTGTCTAACGGTATTTGCCAATAAGCATCTTTCAAATCTAAGCTTGAAATGAATCTGGTACTCTCTAACCTACTTAATAAACCTTCGATTATAGGAAGAGGATACGCGTCTTTGACCGTGACTTCATTAAGTTTCCTGGCATCTAAGCACAAACGTATTTTGCCATTTGATTTTTTTGAAATAGAGATCGGAGAACTCCAGGAACTCTCACTTAATTCAATTACATCAAGCTCAATCATCCTATCTAACTCTTGGTACATATCCTTTTGTATGGCTGGAGATACCGGATAGTAACGTTGTTTAATTGGAGTTGCTGTTCCGACATCAATTTTGTGTGATAAAATATGAGTTTTACCCAAACCATGTTTCAAAAAGGATGGAAACTGATCTATTATTTTATTTAAACACATTTTCTGGTACGACGTTAGTGAATGTTGTAAAGGGTCTTGTTCAGTTAGATCCTGCTTAAAATCCTGTATTTCAGAGATAAGTGTTGGTGATAGACCAAAAGTCTTCCAAAAATTGATGCCGAGATAAAGAGGTTGTACCAGAGAAGGAGCTATATAAATTTGTAATATTTCGGTTCTGTTCTGATAGGTCACTGGTACCTTAATATAGCCTGTAATCTGCTGACGGTCGCCACTAGCTGTAGATAAAGATGTTGAAAAAGGATATAGCTTAATGTTCAGATTTTTAAGGAAGTGCTCTGACTGAGCGCCTAGTACACTGATCGTAGCACCACTGTCCAATAACCCAGTAATAGGAACGTCATTGATCAAGATATCAGCATATGGTCTTGGATCATACAAAAGATTTATATCTGATAGATGTGATTCTGAAATCAATTTTTGCATTATTTTTCGGTCTTTCCAATATTTTAACGTCCGTGGTCTAATGTTACTCGCACGGTGTTTATCAGGTGTAGTGTTTTGGCCTGGGGAATATTCACTTATCGGTTGGGGTTTTGAGTTTGATGTTGCATCAACATTGTTTTTACTTGTGGGTTTGTGTTTGTCACAACTTCGTTCGGATTGAGAGGGTGTCTTGTTTGTCGGAGGTAGGGATTCCCCATATTTCCCATCTCCGGTCGTACGTTTCCCGCATAACTTGGAGTACATTTTAAACAGTTTGGTTTTAAGGTATTTGGTCTTCCACAGCCATAGCAAAATCGTTTAGAGGTTGGAATAGGACAATCTATGAAACCGTGGTTCGGTGATTCACAGTTCCAGCAGAAGCATGAATTGTTAATGGCTACAGGCTCATTTCGAATGTTGATGCGGTTTTGTGTTTGTTGTATATTTTGAAAAGCGTCAACATAGTTTGTATCGCCCCTTATTTCTTTATTATTTAACTGCGTAAGACTAGTTGAAAAATCACAAACTTCATTTACTTGTTTTCTTGCTGTTAAAGTTACTTCCGGTATAAACCCAATTCTTATCCATGTATCTTCTGAAACAACGCATTTTCTTATTAGTTCAGAAATTGATACGAAGCTTTCTGTTGCTAATGCCACCTGTAAGCCTTGTCGCATATTACGAGATATTAACCCTATTAGTTCTGTCTCAGTCAGAGGATTTCGTAAGGATAAGCATATACTTAATAAATCATTATAAAAATCTAAAAATGATTCCCGAGGTTTTTGCTTGCGGGATTCTAATGTATGTCTGACATCAATATCTGATCGTCTGTCTTGGAATCGTTCCAGTAACGCAAAACGTAATTGTTCCCAAGTACACAGTCTTGTGCTTTCACGGTATACCCAATAAAAATCACTAGCTATTCCTTTTAAAAGAACATGTATATCTGTTACTAATTGTTCTTTGGGGATTCTGTATGAATCCGCCAAACTTTCTAATCGAAAAATAAATCTTTCGATAGGTGTATCGGTTGGTGATCCATTAAAAGAAATGTTCCAACGATGGATGCCGTAATCATGTCGGACGGAAGAAGGAGATTGGAAATGTAAGTTTGATTGTAGGTAGTTGGGATTGAATTGTGGTAATCTATTATCAGCTTGGAGAAAACTGACATTGGGAGTATTTAAATTTCCAAAATGTGCTGTTAAACGTTCTAATAGTTCTGGGAACACATCATCCTGGTTTTTGGGAGAACTTACATTTGTTTGTTCCCTGCTTCCTGTTCGTGTCTCTTCATGTTTGTCACGTGAACCTGAAGGGCCTGGATTTGTATCTGATTCCGCTGGGAGCTCTATAAAAACTGCTTGCAATGATACCAAGCTAGCTTCCGTATCAGAGTCGATGCTCAATTTTTGTGCGGCATCCAACAAAGTATTGCATGCCACCAGCAGTTTGTTTATTGCTTGTGTTCCGGCTTTATAACTAGAGATGCGTTCTAGTCGGTTTTTTACATGAAGAATGCGTGAGGTTACAACACTTGATTTTGTTTGCCGCGTTTCATTTTCGGCATCACAAAGGAAACCTAGAAGTAGTTTCAATTGTTCCAATTTTTCAGCACAATATCTAAGTTCAGATTGTGGTGCTTTTATAGCTTTTGGATGTGCACGAGCTGGGTAAGCTTGAACACCTTGTTCTTCCAGCAAAAACTGTCTCGACAGCTCCTGTACTACCGTTAAAATTGTACCGGAAACTCCTCTCAGCTCACTCTCTACTACAATTTCATCTGGTTCCAGATGTTCGGGATTAATACGTGCCATTTTGTTTTGTAAAAAAAAACTCAACAACAAAAACAATCTGAAATACAAAAAAAATAATAATAATATGATTTCCCAAGTCTTCGATTAATAGTAAAAACCAAAACAAAGGCAATTAAACAATTAGTGAAGAAAAAAAAATTATCAAAAAAAATCAGATGTAATGCAAATAAAAAGCAAAAAAAATTCACCTTTAAAACACATATGTAATGATATCACTGAAAGTAAAATATCATTAAAAAAAATAGCCAACCTATAAATGTATTGAGAAAACCTAAAGATGTTAATTTATTTATCGGATTGTTTTCTTTTTTCTATCACAAAAACAGAATTTCATTTCTTTCTTTGTTTGTTCTATAATAAGACAAAATAGTATATTAGAACTCAAAATTTTTAATAAAAACAACAAATCAAACTTTAATGAGACTTAATCAGAAACAAAAATATAACCTAAACAAACTGAATTCTAGTTAAAATTAGATTTAGTTATTTTAAAGCTTAAATCGAGCTTTTCAATTTTAATATAAAGAAAAATGATTTTGTTAAGTAAAAATAATAGTCGATTGAGAAAGAAGACCTCTGAACATCACCCGTTGTAAGCATAGTTGAACAAAAAAAAAATTGAGAAAACCATGAATGTTCAATTTGTAAAATCCACTTACTAACACTGCATCATCAAAACATTTAACTAATGGAATATGAGTGCGTTATTCAAATCCAAATTGAAAATATACTAAAATAAGTACGGTATTTGAAAAAGTAATTAAAAACGGAATTTATTGCGAATTAATAAAAGTACTGAAACCAATTCAATTAGAATGCATTAATTATTACTAAATATTTAATAAAAACCCTAAGCTTAAGTTATTATTCACCAAAAATTTCCACTAAATAGCACATGGGCAAGACTATGATGGCCTTACATATCATTCACAACATTAATAAATTAATGGAAATCAAATGCGATCACAATCCTACACAACCACTATTCAGGAAAAAAAATGCTAATTGAAAACAACATTATCCAGGTAAACCATAAAAAGATACACGTTTTACCGATAATTAAAATTCAAAACGCCATATATGACGGAAACAACGACGTACGTATCATCTTTAACAGTTTACTGCCAAAAAAACTCTCCGCTTCGACCAAACTTAAAGTATATAAAACAAAATTGTTATTGTAGCATATATTGGTGAAAATTACTGAAACTAATATAATAACATGAAAATTTATTTTTTCATATTTATTCATGTTCTAAACAAAAAATTTTCAGAACTTTTGAAAAGTTAAACATAATTTCAATTATTGATATAAAGTGTGTGCATTCCAAAGAAATTAGGTACAAAGAAAAAAACGGAAATAAAGCAAAAAAAAAATTTTCGTTTACAAAATAAATTGCTAACTTTTAATACGAGTTTCTAACAAACAGCTTGAAACTGTAAACCGGTTTTTGGGCGCCAATTGAAAGAGTTAGTCATATGATTCGTTCGAACTTATAATAAACATATGTCAAATTCTTTCAATAATATCATTTTGATTTATTACCTATCCGCTACTTGTCGCCGGCTTAAGCGTCAGGGAAAAATTTGGTCGTGGTACTGTAGGCATATCAAAATGATCTAGATGTAGCGGAAATAAATATGAAAATGCAAACGAAAATGTGGATGATGAATCATACTTACAACCGTTTAACTTTCAAGAGATCTTCTTTCTCAACCTATAGTAGAAAATTAGCACATTTTAGATTTCAGAAAAAGGAAAAAGTAAAATAAAAAATCATCAAGTAATTTAAATTATGTAAATTTATTAAATTAAATTTTCCACCACCAAACTAATATTAAAATGTCTTCTTAAATAGAAATAATGTTGACCACATATACTGTCCATTTTTGTTTTTTTTTTATTTTTATTTTAATAAGTAATTTTTTTAAACAATTTTTTTTTTGATTTTGGTGATATGTTGATGATGAATGATATTCAAATAGATGTTATTTTTTTTTTTATTAAAAACGTTTTCAAGGCTTTTGGTGATAGCTATACCTTTATTAAATTCTTATTTCTCCAAAAATTTTAAATGTTCATATGAGAAAATTAGCAATAAAATAAATTACCTTTTTTTACTGATAAATTTACCAAAATGTTGTTAAGTAAATCACAAACAGAAAGTCAATTTCACAATTCACTTTGTTACATAAAAAAAAAAATCAACTGTCACTACATAATTTATTTTCATATTTATTAAAAAAACTACTATTCTGTTTTCTTTTGTGTTTTTTTTTTTTTTAATCACTTAAATGGACATCACATACATGAAATAAATTTTTTTTTGTTTTTAATTTTTTTTCTAATAATTCACTGACAACACATACATAAAATAAATTTTTTTCTAATAATATAAAATTATTTTTTTTTTTGAATTATTATTTAAATTCTTAATTTTAGATATGAATATATCTAAAGTGAAAATATTACAGAACAAACAAAGTTACTAGCTCAGACCAGAATGATCATGAGTTTAATGATAATATTATGACCGAGTTCAAAAATTATCTGACCCCTTTTTTGGATTGTCCCATCACATATATAGGATTTCCTCTTATGTACATCAAAAATTTGTTTTTTTTTTATTGTGATTTTTCTTCCTTTTCTCTTTTGCATTATAATAAAGTAAATGCTTACCGTATTAACGATAAAAAAAAATTAATGGTCAAACATTCACTAATTGGTTTAAGTCAAAATAAGGCCACCATTAATTGTTGGTTTAACAATATCAAATTGTTACAGATTTCAGATATTAAGTTATTCACTGCTTCATTTGCAGCGTTTGCAATATCTGATGGCACATCAGAATCGGAATCGCTCATAATGCTTTTTAATTATTATCAATTGTAACAATAAATTATTGTAATCTTGATTTATTATGCGTGAAACCTCTAAACACAATTTTGTTTTTTATATCTAATGAAATGAATTTTGGATGACGGTTTTGATTGGCAAAAATTCAATTGGCAAACATTTTGTGCATAAAACAATCGTTTTTAACACGAGTTGCATAAACAGCTATATCTTAAAACACGAAATATTGTTGTAAAATTGTTAAGTTATCATATTTTAAATTTCAAGAGTTCGAATATTTCGCCTGAAAAATCTTAAACTCACCATCCGAATGTTTAGGGAGAGAATATACGTATTAAATGTCTCGTAAAGCCATCTTAATCAACACCTATTTTAGAAAATATGTATTGGCATACAGACAGATGGTCAATCTGGTAAAGTCACTATATCTGTTATGATATACAAAAACTGAAAATCTGTTATGATATACAAAAACCATGATATACAAAAACTTACCAGCGTAGGTGAAATATAAGGTGTTAAACCACTATAAACTCACCATGAGGGGTAACACTATCAGGTTTATCAGGAGTTTCTATTTCTTTTTAATTTCAAACGACTCCTTCATACGTGAAGACTGGCCTCACTAGTCTTCATGTATGAAGGAGTCGTTTGAAATTAGAAAGAAATAGAAACTCGCTTGAAACTCGCACAACGAAAGCAATAATCACAAGTCCAACGGTGCCATCGAAGTTGCGATTACAATTTACAAATAATCCTACTGTGCGTTACGTTATATATATGCGTTACGTTCCAAACATACCCGCTCACCGTGAAGGAATTTGTTATTACTTCAATATGTTGAAATGTTTGAAAACACAATTGATAGTACACATATTTGGCACTCGAAGTACATTATCCCTGCCAGGGTGAAGTTTGTTATTTCTTCCTCGCACCCATCTTGTGGTTGGTATATTTTTATCCTTGAGTTAGTGGTTGTGGTTTACCATTTTGGACACTTTTGCAACTTTGTTATATACGCAGAGTTCCATCTTTTTCAAAATGATGGAACTAAATGATGAATAAGTTGTCATCTAGAAAGTCGCTCAATATTTATGGTACTTAAATCAGGATCAGTAATTTATGTTAGTGGTTTACATATTAAAAAAGAGCAGGTTTTTGTGTTTGAAATTATTTTCCAATTTTTGAAAATTCGACCACACTTCCTCAAGCTGCGCTCTATATAAACTGTAATGTCGTATTTATCAACGTTAGCATTAATATTTTCAGCGAGTTGAACAATTTCCTCTACGAGTTTAATCATCCTGTCAAAATTAATTAATCTATTAATTAATTAATCCAAAATACTGTACAAATTTAAGCAACTTAATTTACACGCAAACAATACTGGAACCAATAATGTTTGTCTACAATTTCTTAAAATTAAAAAATAGTACATTTTGCTTTCACTTACGAAAATGTTTTCATCTCGCGTAGGAAATGCAATTTTTCTATGATACAATATATACAATTTGTTATTTAGCAACTACAATTTGTTATTTAGCGGAAATAATTTTACACTAGGAAAAAAAATCGATTTTCACAGAAGATTAAGCCTGCCTGAAAATAGACTTTTCTACTGCTTTCATAGAAAAAAATATTGCGAGCTGATGCATAGGCTAACTTCACCACACCTCTGGAAACAAAATGTTCTGGATATAGTGAGCTAATATTCATAAAAAACTTTAATAATTGGCTAACAAATGTTAAAGATGAAGCTGTAGAGGTATTCAGGTATTCAGGCATTCATAAAAAACTTTGATAATTGGCTAATAAATGGTAAAGATGAAGCTCTGTAGTACGAGAAAAAGTTAAAAAATTTTACCGGAAGTGCAACAAACCGGAAGTTGAAACGCAGAACTGTTTTATTAGGCGTATTATTAAGCGTATTATTATTTAGTATTTAGGTAGCGAAATCCGAAATTCGACGTCCACGCCGTGCTGCCTGGGTAATGCTGACAGAATTAGGTTGGTGTATTGGAGACAAGCAGAGTAAAAACTGCTTAGTCAATGACGCTACATCACGGCGAATTGGCGCCTTAAAACCAATGTGACTCAAGCGTCTGTTCTCCATGTCAGGGGCGGCTTGGAGCGGGCGTCTGTCTTGAATCAAGCGGCTCGCTATATAAACGTGTAAAAAGGTTGTTTCTGGTGACCTTAATATGCAGAACGGACCCATTCACGACAATTTGGGTTGGGCCTAAGGTTAACACCCTAACCCCGGAAAAAAACTCATATGTTAAATTTGGTTATCAAAAAAAGAATAACAGACCCGGACAAAAAAACACAATTTTACCTGGACGTGAAAAAGGACCAGACTACCGAATCGGAACGTGAAACGTGCGCAGTCTGAGCGCTCCTGATGCTCTTATAAGTCTGGAAACAGAGGCTGAGAGGTATAGGATGGATATTATTGCTCTACAAGAAATTAGACAGCCGATAATCGGAAAACAAGATTTAGATAGTCACTCTCTATATTGTAGTGGTCTTCCTTCCCGAAGAGAATTTGGTACTGGCTTTCTTGTTGGTGCACGCATACAAAAAGCCGTGATGGAATTCATCCCGGTCAGTGAGAGGATCTGCTACCTACGTGTACGTGGTACATATAACAATATTTCTCTTATTGCCGTGCATGCACCTACTGAAGCTAAGACCGTCGACGAGAAGGATAATTTCTACATAGCACTGGAAGAGGTTATGAAACAAACACCAACACGCGACTTCATTATGGTTCTTGGTGACTTTAATGGACAGGTTGGAAGAGATATCTCTTATGGAAATGTGGTGGGTCCCAACAGCCTGCATTTGAATTCGAATGATAATGGTGAGAGAATGACTGAGTTTGCATTATCAAATAATTTGAGAATTGCCAGTACGTTCTTTCCGCATCGATCGATTCATAAACAGACTTGGGTCTCACCGAATGGAAACACTCGAAATCAAATTGATCACGTTCTAGTAACAGCAGGTTTCTTTTCGAGCGTTCGGGATGTGCGATCCTTTAGAGGTGCATACATCGGAAGTGATCACTTCCTTGTATGTGCAACGATAAGGTTCCACTTCCCAAATCCAGGCATTCCAAAATTCAACCAACGGAAACGTTTTAACATCTCATCATTAAAGAATGCTGAAACAGAAGAGAGATATCAAATCCATATTGCCGAAACATTGGAGAAATCAGAAACCATTAATGGAGACGTCGATATGTCATGGTATTTGCTCAAAGATGCTGTTTTAAGCGCTGCTGAGGGAATACTTGGACGACCACAGAACCACTCCCAGAAGCCATGGATGGATCAAGCATGCCTTGACGCTATTCAATACAAAAGAGATTGCTATCTGAAGTGTCTACAAGGACGCAACACCAGGTCCACGAAGGAAAGCTATAAACTGGCAAGACAAGCCGTTACAAAGCTATGTAGACGAACGAAGAGAGAATGGTGGAAGAGACAGTGTGAGGAGATTGAACGCTTCAATAAGGAACATCAATCGCGTAACTTCTTTCAACAGGTTAAAACCTTAAAGAAGGGCCCTCAAACTAGATCAACTGCTATTCAAAATGAAGATGGGGAGCTACAAGTAGACCTTAAAAATATTTTAGATACTTGGGCCGCTTATTTTGAGAATCTTCTCAACTTAGGTGACCAGCAACAAGTCGGACGACGAGCAAAGCTTATTCGTGCGTCAAAGGTACATGTAGACGAACCCACCAAAGAGGAATTCGATGCGGCGCTGTCAAAACTAAAATGCAATAAAGCACCTGGTATCGACGATATAACATCCGAAATGATTGTACATGGTGGCGAAACTCTATCCTTAAGATTGTTTGAACTTGTTCAAATGATCTGGCGGACTGAAACCATGCCACAGGACTGGAACACAGCTATGCTGATACCAATCCATAAAAAAGGTAATCGCCTACAATGTGCAAACTACAGAGGAATCGCTCTCCTCTGCACAGCATATAAGATCTTTTCCTACATTTTGTTATCCAAAATCAATCCTTTTGCTGAACAACTGTTTGGAGAATATCAGTGTGGCTTCCGGCGGGGCCGAGGTACCACCGATGCACTTTTCTCGATAAGGATGATTTTGGAAAAGTGTCGAGAGTTCAACATACCTGTGCACCAACTTTTCATTGATTTCAGGCAGGCCTACGACTCTCTCGAACGGGAGACTCTATGGTCTGCTCTGGTGTCGATGGGAATCCCTGGTAAACTGGTATCACTATGCAAAATGACAGTACAGAACTCTCAATGCTGTGTACGAGTAGAGAACGAAATATCAAAGTTTTTTAAAGTCGACTCCGGTTTAAGACAAGGTGATGCTATCTCTCCTATACTTTTTAATCTAGCCTTGGAATATGTGTGCCGTCAAAAGAAACTACCGACTAATAACAATATCTTGTCAATAAACTCAGTACAGATGATTGCTTACGCTGATGATGTTGTCATCCTCGGCCGAAGTGAAGCTGTTATGAGTGAGACTTTCAAGTCGCTTGAGAGTGGTGCTAGGAAAATTGGTCTGCAAATTAACTACAATAAAACCAAACATATGAATGTTTCAAGAGAGGCTGAGAAGAAAGATTTGATGTGCGGCGATGAACGAATTGAGGGAGTTGAATCTTTTAAATATTTGGGATCAATGCTTGACTCAAACAACAGCATACTTACAGATATTAAAGCTCGAATCGCTGCAGGTAATCGAACTTTCTACTCAATTAAACCTCTCCTTGGATCACCGTATGTATCAACTAACACCAAGCTCAAGTTATACAAGACATTGATTAGACCGGTTGTGATGTATGGGTCACAAACGTGGACCCTTACACAAAATGACGAATCGCATTTATCTGTATTTGAGCGTACACAGATAGAAATCGAGGTTTTTTTTAAGCCTAATAAGTTATATTCCATGCTTAAATTACGTTAATTCTCAACCGTGAATAAGCCAGGTGTATTATATACTTATAAGGTATACTTTTTCAAAAAATCACTAAGAAGCTTATTATGAATATTATTCATAGAATTTTATGAGTATCGGGTACGTAGTATGACCAATTAGGAACAACGAAATAACTTTGTTGTAAAAATTTTATATACTTACTAGGGAACAAAATATAACTATTTTTAATAAAATAATATGCCTATAATTCATAAATTTATGGCGCTTAGTAATAAATAAATTACGAACTAGGCATTTGCATTCCTAGCATTTGAATTTTGATGAAGTGTCGCGAGATATCGAAAACCTCATAGTCATATGATTTGTCATACTCGTAAGTTATATTATAATCATATATGTACTAAACCTTATGTTCATATTACATATTTTTATATTTATCTATCATATTAAAATTTCACAAAGTTTGTATATATACAACTCACCTAACACAAAAATTTTTTAGTGAATTATAAAAATATTTTTTTTTGTTTATTAATTTTTTAATTATATTTACTGTCGAAAAACTAATATTAAAATTTCGCACTAATAAAGAATACTCCATTCCTACAAAACATATAAAATAACTAGAAAATAAAAATTATTATTTGGTGAAAATATATTTTATACCTTGCTATTCATAAAATTTCATACTTCCTAGTTCTGTTACATGCACATTTTTAAATATAAACTGATTATCAGGCATGAAAAATTATAATTTTTTTATTCATTGTTTATGAATAGTAATCATTGTTTTGTTTTTTTCAAAACTTTATGCCAACGTTTTATATTCCACGACTAAATATTCATAAAAATTGATGCCTTATAGTCATGAATATTACAATAATATTATAAAAAGTGGTTATCGGGAATAAACATTTATAATTATGTTATATAAAACTTATGACCTGCAATCATAGCTTTATTTTTATCCGTGTAAGATCCTACGCTACATATTTGGTCCACTTAAGACAGACGATGGGGAGTATAGAACCCGGTATAACTTTGAGATCAGAGACCTTCTTGAGGGTCCTGATATAATAGGTTGTATCCGGTCTAATAGGATTGGGCATGTTCTACGAGCCGATTCACAGTCTGGAATGATTAGAAAAATGTACGTTAGTACCCCAGGGAGTGGTAGACCGCGAGGTAGACCACGACTACAATGGGAGACTGACGTAATAAACGACCTTAAAAAAATCGGTTGCCATGGTAATTATGTCGCTGTTGCGAATGACCGTGGTGAATATTCAAAGCTGATTAACCTGGCAACGCTCCTACATGGAGCATGAACGCCTTTAAAAAAAAAAAAAAAAAAAAAAAAAAAATTATTTAGTATTTATTAATTAGTATTTAGTATTTAGTTTATTATTTAGTATTTAGTATCAACAAACTTTAAAAACAAAAAATGAAGTCAGCAGTTGTATGGTAGACCTCCCGCCACTTTGATCAATGCGTTCCAAAAGATGATCATTATCTTCTCACAATAATTAAAACTTTTTTTATAATTTTCGTCATTATCGTAGGCTGTAGTGTCATTAAAGACATTAAAAAAATTTAACAAATTGCAAACAAAAATTTTTTGAAGTGGAAAACCGGAAGTTTTGATGCAGAACTGTTGTGAGCCGTACTAAATTTTTATGTACCAAGTTTCATCCAATTCGATTATCAGGCACAGATGTTATTGAGCTTTCAAAAAAACAGGTGCTCGGGGGGGGGACCCCCCACCACTTTGTTCACTTTCGCTCAAAAACTAATAAGCTCCTTGCCATACATATTTGCACCTATATTTTCTACGGTGGATGATAATATTGTCATTGGTAAGCTTGCCAGCAAGGGTTTACTAACGAAAAAACGGCATAATTATATCTTTAAGTGCAATATGCTATTTTTATCAACCCATGCATAATATTTTTTTTCAAGAGTCCAGGAATTTAATTGAAACATTTTAAACAAGGAGCCACAAAATTTTCAATATGTTCATTTGGCATGCAATTAGAGCGCTTTTTTACAAAACTAAGTTGTTCCTCACCATCATCTATGAATAGATCTATATCCACTTGCAACCACTGCATGCTCAATATATAATAAAATGTTTAATTCCTATTGCTCAATTATGAATTATTATAAAAAGCAGTTTTTAGTACAAAATATTTTTAAGGTTGAACTTGTTGTGTATTAAATAAAAGAATAAATTCACAATTAAATGTTTATTAAATAATATCTCGACAACAACTAACTAGCTCGTTTACATTGATCTATCATCATGAATATAATATTTATAAAGTCTCTCTTAAAGAGAGAGTGAGATATTATAATATGTACTTTAATAACTATGTACCTGTATATTAATTATTCAGGTTAGCTTAATAATATATAACATATACAACATCTCCCTCCTAAAATCGTATAAACTTAAAATTTAACATTAATTTGATGCGGTCAGTACCTTAAGTAGTCAGGTTTTTTAACTAACCTTCCATATCTAGTTGTTATCTGAGTGGAAGATGAGGGCTGATGAGATACTTGTGTGGCTGTTTTTGAATCGTTCTGGTTTCTATAATCAGAATTTACTTTTTTAAAAATATAATCATAATCAATCTGGGGCTCTGGTGGAACTATAGTAGCATTGTTGAATGACTTTCTCATATGGTAAGTATTGCGTCCTACTATATTATTATTTTCATTCAGAATATCAAAAGATCTTGGTTTTATTTTTTTCGCGACTATCCTTCCTTTATGCCATGTTCCCTTTTTACCGTTTCGGTACATTACATTGTCACCTTGTTCGAATCTAACGTTCTTAACCTTTGATGATTTACCGTAGTAGTTTTTAATTTTTCTTTGCCTTTCTAGCAAATATTCTCGGATATTCTTTACTACCTTTGGGTGAAGCACATAATCGTTTAGTATAGGCAGTTTTGTTCGTAGTCTGCGACTCATCAGGATTTTTGCGGGGGAATAATTTAAGCCTGCTACCGAAGAATTTCGATAATCCAATAACATCAAATTAAGATCTGAAGAGCTGTCTTCATTGGCCTTTCTAAGCATAAGTTTACATATGTGAACAGCTTTTTCTGCTAACCCGTTTGACCGCGGATAGTTCGGACTTGAATTTACTATACTGAAATTCCAGGCTTCCCTAAAAACTTTAAGTTCGTAAGATGCAAATGGCATATTGTCAGCTATGATTTTCGTTGGGATACCATGGATACTAAAAATTTCTTTTAGGGCATTAATTACCGATATAGACTGTTTAGATGGCAAAAGTTTTAGCTCGATCCATTTCGAGAAATAATCCACAGCAACTAGGTAGCTTTTATTTCCAAAGTCCAATAAATCACATCCGATTGATTCAAATGGAAAATGAGGAATCTTATGTGGAATTAAGGGTTCTTTGACATTATTGGATTGAAATTTTTCACACACTTTACATCTTGCCACAGTGTTTTCAATATCTTGATTCATGGATGGCCAATAAAACAAGGAACGTGCTTGATTTTTGATTTTAGTCATACCCATGTGTGACTCGTGAAGAGATTTTAAGATATCTTCTCTTAGGTTTATTGGTACTATCACCTTATCTTGGTAAAATATTAACTCATCGCTCACATATATATCTGATTTTTTATTGTAATAAAATTTCAAATAATCGGGAACTTTGCTTCTTGAATTAGGCCATACATTTAAACAAAAATATCTGAGTTTTTCTAAAATAAAATCCTCGTTAGTTTTTTCTTTAAGCTCGATTACTTTGCGTGGTGAAATATTAATTGTATGTATTACATCGTTTAACGAATTATCTACGTTTTCGGTTTTATCAAAAGGGATACAGGCTCTCGATAATGCGTCAGCTATATGCATAAAGCGTCCAGGTATGTGTTTAATATCTATATCGTACCGCAATAATTTTAATTTAATTCTCTGTAATCTCGGCGAACCAATTTTACTTATCTCTTTTTTGTTAACGGCCACTAATGGTAAATGGTCTGAATGAATTATCACACGTCTTCCATAAACAAAATGGTGAAATTTTTTGCAAGCAAAAAGGATTGCTAAGTATTCCTTCTCTATAGGTGCATAATTCTTCTCTGTCTCACTTAAAGATTTTGATGCATAGCATATGGGTTTGCCTTCTTGCAACAAACAGCAACCCAGACCGATATTTGAGGCATCACACTGTATTACGATCTCCTTGTTAGCATCATAATTTTCAAGGACAGGTGCCTCAACCAACATTCGGTTTATTTCAGTAACTGCTTGAGTATGCTGTGGTAGCCAGACAAACTCATTATTAAATTTCAGAAGTTCGCGCAACGGAGCAGTTTTGTCGGCCAAATTTGGTATAAAATCCCTTACGTAGTTCACCATACCTAAATATCGTTGTAAAGACTTTTTATCACTGGGTATGTCGTAGTGTTTTATTGCGCTAATTCTATTTGGATGAGGAGAAATACCTTCAAAAGAAAAAATATGACCCAAGTATTCTACTCTGTCGACAGCAAATTGGACTTTTTGTGGATTGAATTTTATCCCTACATTTCTGGCCTTTTGTACTACCCTTAATAAATTTTCGTCATGTTCAGCTCTTGTTCTACCATAAATTAACAGGTCATCTATATATACAACTACCCCTGGTAAGTTTCCAAACATTTTTGAGTTAAATCTTTGAAAAACTTCCGCTGCCACGTTCATACCGAATGGAAGCCTCAAAAATTTGTAACAACCAAATGGTGTTGAAAAGGTACAAATCTTACTTGAATAATCATCAAGCTCAATTTGCCAAAATCCATCTTTTATATCTAACACCGTGAAATATTTTTGCCCATAAAGTTTTGATTTAATGTCGCTGAGAGTAGGGATTTGAAAAAAATCCGGAAGTAAACATTTGTTTATTTCTTGTGGGTCAAGACAAATTCTTATGTTTTTATTAGGCTTCTCTACTATGACAAGTTTACTAACCCAATCAGTTGGAGTTTCAACTTTTTCGATTATGTTTGCTAAGCACATTTCATCAAGTTTATTTTTTACGGTGTGTTTCAACGCTAATGGAATTCGGTTTGGAGACTTAGCTACAGGCACTGCATTTTCATTTAATTTAAAACTGTATTTTTCGGGAAATTTTCCAATACCACTGAATAAATCACTATTATCTTCCACGAATTTCGCTCCATTTAATTCTAAAGCAAACACTTTACGCTTAATCAAACCTAGATTTAAACATGAAGTCAGTCCCAAAATAGGTTTTGATTTAGTGTTTACGATTAAAAATTTTTCCAAGTAATACTTTTTTCTAAATTCAACCAACAATTCTACTTGCCCTTCAGTTTTGACTTTAAATCCCCCATACGCCTCCAGATTTGAATTATTTGGCATTATTTGTTTAGTGTTAAATGCCGTCATTTGCTTAAAAATATTTAACGGTATTATATTTACGTCAGCACCCAAATCCAATTTAAAATCAATATTATGACCTTCAGTAATTAAAGTTTCATGCCAACCATCACATTTTATCTCATCCGCTTTGTCATCCAAACTAGAAAGAGAAATAGAATTAAGGTAATATTCATAATCATTATATAAATTATTTTCATCAACAACATCATTAACATTAACATTATCATTCTCTACAATTTCTTTTACGTGTCTATTGTTTAAGTTCCCGTTGAAATTACTGCACACCGTTGCAAAATGTCCACGTTTTCCACAGTTAATGCAAAATTTTCTAAATGCAGGACATCTGTTAGGTTGATGAATATAGTTACAAAAGCGACATCTTGGTTTGTTGACTGTTTTCTTTAAATTATCTGAACTACGTTGTGGATAAACGTTTCTTTTTAATGCACCGCTAGTAGAGCTAGCATGTGATGAGCTTTCAGTATATTTAATTTGATTAACGTCGTCTGTCAGTTGATTTACTGATGAAGATGAATGGCCTTGAAATACTTTAACTTGTGATTCTGTGGCTTCGGATATTCGGCAGTATTCTGTAATTTTCTCGAGAGCAACTTCATCATCTTTGAGCTTCAAAATTTTTTCTTGTAAGTTTTTGTTTTGTAATCCCAATACGATTCTATCTCGGAGAATTGAGTTTTGTTGTTCGCCAAACTCACCATCCTTGACAAGTTTTTTAATTTCTGTTAAGAAATGATCAAAGGGTTCTCCTTCCTTCTGATCTCGTGTATAACATATATATCTCTGATACAATATATTTTTTCGCGGGTTGCAATACGACTTAAACTCTTTCATTATAATATTGAGATCTTTTTTTTGTACATCACTCAATTCCATTGTGTTGTAAATTTCAATGGCGTCATCGCCTACTATGTTTAGAAAAATTGCAACTTTTCTATCACCTGATAAACTGTTATGACCCGAAGCTTCCATATAAATGCTAAACAGTTGTTCAAACTTACGCCAATTCTCACTTAAATTTCCATCAACTTTCAGGGCGTTTGGCGGCTTAAATGTCGACATATTTATGATTTTCACAATAAACTATATTTTACTATTAGAAAAACAAAACTTCAAATTTAAAACAATTCACTGCGCCATGTTGTGTATTAAATAAAAGAATAAATTCACAATTAAATGTTTATTAAATAATATCTCGACAACAACTAACTAGCTCGTTTACATTGATCTATCATCATGAATATAATATTTATAAAGTCTCTCTTAAAGAGAGAGTGAGATATTATAATATGTACTTTAATAACTATGTACCTGTATATTAATTATTCAGGTTAGCTTAATAATATATAACATATACAACAGAACTTATTGACAAAAAAATAAATAAATTATACTATTCGAACATTGGTGGCCATTTATTATAATTATTCAAGCTTTTAAAACCCTTTATCTTCTTAAAAAAGTCATTATCATTTTCCATGTAATCAAACCATTAAGTTTAACTTTTATTTCAAAAATCAAATTAACAATATTGAATGGATCTGTGTCAATTAATCAATAATGACATACAAAAAATCATTAATCTCATCCAAACTCATCCACAAAAAAAAAAATAATGTAATTAAAATGAGAACAAAATCCAAATCAATTAGATTTTAATTTCAGCTGCTTTAATATTTTTTTTTTCAACTGAATTCAATATTATTCAATGAAACATATTAATATCCAATTTACACACAACATATACGAAACATAAAAAAATTAGAGAATATGTGTAATTCCCCTTCATTCACACATTTTTCGATCAATCATCATCAATTTATCATTATCCAATTCCCATACCAAGTTATATTAGAAAACACAGAAGAAATATAAAATCGAACAAAAATTGTATTGAATCTGCGATTTCAGTTTCATACCGAATTCTCATCCTACAATAAATCACACCTTTTTCTCAATTCTTGTAGTGCTTAATTCTATTGTCGTTAATTTGTTAAAATTTCAAAGGACATGAAAGGCACAAATATATTACATTGAAATTATTTGATGTATTCAGGAGTAATTTTATTTTCAATGCAAAAAACCGGATACACGTTTTGTTTGAATTAACATTTAAAAGTAAATAGAATAAAAAAAGGACTTTATAATTGATGAACGTATCCCAGTTACTCTTTTTTAAAAGACATTCGACCGAACAGTCATAAATTATAATTATTGAATAAAAGCTTCCTGTTTTTTGTTGTAATTGAAATAATTTGTTAGAGATGAGAATTTAAAAAAAACAGATGAAAGAACAGAAAAAGATAACATAATTTTCTTTGTGTTATCTCCTACTTAAATAGTAAATTGAATCGATTTGAATTTATCATTGTCATATATTATTTACATCCACAATTTATTGTCACACAAATCGAATCAACGACGACAATAATAAACGGACATTAAAAGTTCCTTCAAAAGGACAACGAAATTGAATCTTTTTAAATTTGTCTCATCCGGTTAATTGTGTGCAAATTATTGTGATAGATTACATGACTCGTTTTATGTAATTCGTTTTCTTTTTCCATTCATGACTTGATTTTTTTTTGTTCCGACCTGCTTCCGTTTTATTCTCAACTTATCATTTGTCTTCTGTGGGGGATGATAAATGTAAGCAACGGAAAAAGTGTAATAAATTATTGTGACAAAAATCGCGCCTTAGTTGGAAAAAGTCTGAAATTATTAATTGAAAAAAAAAATATAAATTATTATTCGAACTGGTAGTCTTAAGGGACAATATGAGATTTTGAAAATGATGTATGGATATTTTTCTTTCATCAGAAATAACATCTGGTAATATCGGTATGTAAGAAGTATTGGATAAGATGATTTATATTAAAATGAGGACCATAAATAAATAAAATATAAATATCGAAGCGATTTAAAAGTATTATTATTTCAAACATATTTAACATATACATATACGCTAAAGTAACTGTAGAAGCGTAAATGTTGAATCTTTTTCATAACACCAAAAACATTATTTGATATGTCTAAATGATTCAGGTTTATTGTAGCTGATCTAACATTTTGTAGCTAACTATTATAATATTTGAAGCTTTTAGTATTACTGAAAAACTTACTCTACTTCAATTTTTTCAGTCCCAATCTCGACGAGAAAATTGATTGACAGGACAAGGGAAAAGCTTTCTTAGATCTGGGCATCTCGCCTAAGTAAAACGTAGAAGTTAAACGCCTGTGTCAACATTTAATAACAGTAGTCTACCTACCGACTATAGTTGTTCATCTTTTTTATATGGATCATAGCTAGGTAATATATATTTCAAAAACGAAAGTAAAGCAAAAGTGGCGGGAATTATTTATCGAATAAAGCAAAGTTAGTGATTCTACAAATAGAAAAATATGGAGGGGCTTAAATCTCAAGGCTCTGAGATATCAAGATTTCAGTCTGGGTTAAGGATTTTGATATAGTTTTCGCAAAAAACTCTTATGAGGACATGGTTTTAAGTTTTGAGCAGTGAAGTATATCAAACATAACTTTTTGTTAAAGTACATGTATTTTGTATCTCTGTTTAGATATGTATTACAAAACTAACACGAAACATCAATAAGTTGCCGGAAAATTATAACAGATCATAAATTAACATAATTTAGTGAAAAGATTATACAATCAACTACTCAAAAACCTCTCCATTTAGCGTTTCGAGAATATATTACAAAATCACAAATTCATATTTCTTTCAAAATTCCAAAATTATTGTAAAAAATAAATAAAATAAAAAATTCAATCTTTTTTCAAACAAAAGTCTAAAAATATTTCAAAAATTATTACAAAATCAAAGAATGAAACTTTTTTCAAAAATTTTAAAAATATTACATAAATTATAACAAAATCAAAAATAGTAACTTTTTCCAAAATTATAATAAAATCAAAAATTTAAATTTTTCAATATTCTAAAAATATTCCAAAAATTCTTACAAAATCAAAAATTGAAACTTTTTTCAAAATTCTAAAACTATGTATATATAAAATTCAAAAATGTGTTTTTCAAAATTCTAAAAATATTCCAAAAATAAAATAAAAATAAAATCAAACATTTAAACTTTTTCTAAATGCTAATAATATTCCAAAAATTCTTAAAAATTTAAAAATTCAAACTTTTTCCAAAATTCTAAAAATTATAATAAATTTTTCAAAATTCTAAAAATATTCCAAAAATCCATCTTTTTTTCAATTACACCATTTTTTTCTTATGTTACACCGTTAAAAATTATTTCAAAAAATTAACAGTGTACATTTTTAAAAACTTTGTTCTAATACCTATTCAACGACATATCATTTATGAAAATCGATTCAGTAGTTTTTCTACAATCGCTCGTCAAAATGCACTCACATCACAAAATAACAAAAATTGAGGGGCACCCTGTGAAGACCCCTGGTCGAAAAAAAAAATTCTAAGAGAACTTGTATTTTTTATTTATCAAAGACTATCTATAAACAAAAAATAATCAAAATTAAAAGGGGTCAAGTCAAAACGTTGTTGAATCTTCGTGAAATTGCTCATATATATATATATATATATATATATATATATATATATATATATATATATATATATATATATATATATATCGTCGCTTTAATAATGAAACAACGTATGCTATTTATACGTTGTTTTTATATAATAGGTGCGCTGCATTCCCCATAAGGGCATCTTTGAATTGGCGTTTTTACATTTTCGAATTATTTTATGACTGGGGGTAAGAATTAATAAATTATAAATTAACGTCCATGCAAATGCATGCGCACATCAAACTTTAAACTCAAATATCTCGAAACTATACTTTTGCGTATACGTCATTTCATTATTAAAGCGACGATATATATATATATATATATATATATATATATATATATATATATATATATATATATATATATATATATATATATATATATATATATATATATATATATATATATATATATATATATATATATATATATATATATATGTAAATAATAAATTTTTTGGTTAAAGCCAATAAATAAAACAATATTTCTTAAACTGTTTATCCAACAATTGTTTCGGTTTTCAAAAAACCATCTTCAGGGATAATATTTAATATAATAAGTTAATTAATGATAATTTTTTCATAAGAAGTTTTTCAAGTGTCAATTTGTTGTTTATTTTTGTATCCGAATTTTTTATTAAATATTATCCCTGAAGATGGTTTTTTGAAAACTGAAACAATTGTTGGATAAACAGTTTAAGAAATATTGTTTTATTTATTGGCTTTAACCAAAAAATTTATTATTTACAAAAATAATATACAAGCCAAATATCTCATCATATAATAAATATATATATATATATATATATATATATATATATATATATATATATATATATATATATATATATATATATATATATATACAGTGGCGTAGCTAGCATGGGTGGCACCCGGGGCGGATATTGTGGTGTCACCCCAAAATTAAAATTTGTCAATAATAATAAAAAGCCGATAAACGTAATTTATAATTTTTTTTAATTAATACAAATGAGCATTATTATTATAAGCCCGCAAGTAATTTTTAACTAATTTTTATTTGCTGAAACTCCTCTCACACGAAGCCACTAATACGCAAATAGTCATAAATAACTTTAGTGCGACCGTAAGGCCCGCTATACACCTGAGCTAAACTATGCGAAATATGCGAACTATGTTTTTAAAAAATAATGTATATAACGTAATTATAGAAAAAAACATTACGGAAACAAAACATTTAAAAAAGAAAAGAAAAACGGAAACATTACATTTTTTTTAAAAAGCTTTATTCGCATTAAAACATTACTTTTTTAAAAACATAGTTCGCATATTTCGCATAGTTTAGCTCATGTGTATAGCCCGCCTAAGATTCGGAAGAAATTCTAAAAAATCCCATTCTACGATGAATTTCAAAAAGTCTAGGTACACCCAGTTAGAAACTGTAACATTGGCCGCTTTTAAATGCCTCCTCACCCTTTGTATCTCTATGAGGAGTTCTGTTGCCAATACCGCATCATAAAAACCAGTAAATTTTGATACCGATAATTTTAACTCTTCACTGTTCGCCAAAAGCTAAGTGTTTGTCTGCACAACCTCGAACAATGAAGCTAAATCTTGAACTGACTTCAGTCTAGTTCGGAGTTCAACACTGAATCTGTCAAGACATTCCAACATGTCCTTTTTAAGTTGAGCTCTCAGTGTCAGTCCAACATCAGGTGCAAACTCACCACCCGTTCGTTTTTTGCATTTTTATGACGAATTCGGCTTTCCATTGGAATGTCATAGTCCTCCGATTTTTTCGCAGCAAGATCTATTGCCTCTTCTACAATGAGACTTCGTTATGAATTGACTCTATTTTTGTAGCTAATTGATCAATATTCAAGCCCGTGCTTTGCAATCCAATCTGAGCACAGATGTTATTTCTCTTAGAATATCATTCCAAAACAAAAGATAGCAAAGAAACGAAAAATCACATGCTGCATTGATAAGGTTCTGTGCAACGCCTCTAGTGTCTACATTTTCTTGTTGTACACTTAACTTCTCAATTTCAGCCACAATCCCATCAAAATTTTCGGCCAATACTTTTACTGCAGCATAATGAGCACTCCAATGCGCTGTTAAGAGTATTTTAACAGTTGCTTTGTTGTGTTTAGCAAGTACTTCCCAGCGGCTAGTCGAAGCAGAAAAACATGTAAAAATGGCTTCCACTGACGAGTGTAGGCCGTATAAATTAATTGAATGATCTTTGCAGCCCACAAAAATTGCTTTGTTATTTTTTGCTTTAATAATAGCTTGCACTTCTCCATGTATACTACTCATAACAGCTGCATTATCATAACCTTTGGGAGTGACAATTCATAACATCTATACCATCATTTTCAAGATTTTTACACTGAAAAAAACATGTCCTATTTCCAATCGAAATGCAGTTGTCTCAACCTCACCGTGCGGGCAGATATGGCGAATCGAAATACGAGATTGATTCAACAACCGTACAATGATAAGCCGATGCAGTTGAGACAATCACATGAAATATTTATGTGAAAATAAAATATAGTTCAATTAATCTCAAATACTTAAATTTTAAAATGAAAAATTCATGATATAAGGCCAAAGAAATATGTTTTCATGGAAATAGTTATTAACTTTATTCAACTACTTTTATATTGGATAGCCCTTTATATTTTAATTACACCTCATTCTGTTATCAGGAAAATGTTACTGAGTACTGAGTAGTTGTCCCAATCACGGTGAAATTGTTTGTAAATATCTTTTCTTTGCATGAATAATAAACTGCCATCTTCGAGATGAGGTTATCATTACTTCAATTTTTTTTTCAGTGTAAGAATTTCATCGCTTAAATCAGCGGCTTTTTTCCATGTAAAAGAAAAAATCCAAGGAATACTTCCTTGATTTCCACTTTACTACCATCAATTTTCACATAACGAATCACATCTAACATTTGATCAATATGTGAAATGTCAGGTGTGCTATCAAACATAATTCCAAAATATTTAACCGATTTAATTTCGTTGACAAGCTTAAACTTTACGTGGATCGCTAAAACATTTATGAACTCATTTTATATATCTGGTGACAAATATGATACTTTTGGTGATTTACCATGCTCCAAATTCAAAATGTGTTCTTTTAACACTACATCATACTTTGACAATAGTTTGGTTAGTTCTAAGAAATTGCCTTTATTTGAAGAACTTTGTCCTTCATCATGTCCATGAAATGCTGGGTTTTGTTTAGATAAAAACAAAGTTATATCCAATAATCTTGATAAAAGATGTTTCCACTTCTGTTTTTTATTATATATTAATTGCAAGGCTGCGTCTCGTATCGTTTTATGAATTTTTAACCTCATTTCCAAAGTTTTCCACTTTTCAAAATTCTCCAGATGTTCATTTGAAGTTTCATGGTCGGCCACTTTGGGATTTAGGTTCCACCGCTTCTGATATCCAGTAGTAAATGTTGATTTTGTATTATTATTATTGGTGACAGCAAATACACGACAACAGAAGCAATATAGGACGCAAGTTATTATTTACAGGAGAACAAACAATCCATGGCCGTAGAATTTTTTCACCATTATTCATCATTTTATAAAACCATTCTTTAGAAAGATGGCGAACATCACCTTTTATGTCCAACCCGTGTCTAGATACAGTAACAAACGACCCTTCTCTATTTTGAAAATGTTCACTTTCTTTTTTTATGATTTCAATGCGAACATTACCAGAGACGAGTATATTCCAATGTGATACATCTCTTAAGTCCTGAAGTGATTCACCCATGCAAATACTGTCTTCGATAGTAGAAGCATTAGCGGCATTATCACTGTCATTTTCATTATTCCTTTCTAATTCGTCATCATAGGTTATCATTATTAATTCTGTATTGTTGCTGTTACTTTCCGAAGATGAGCCAATATTCTCTGAAACATTCGTTGCATCAACGTGATAATCAGTTTCTTTTGATGAACCTTGGATATCATCGGGTTTTGTAACATATTTATAGATTTGGTCTTTCTCTGCTGGAACCAACCTTTTCTTTTAAATTCTTCCTTTCTCCTTCTTCCTTTCTAATTTATTTTTAGGGATATTTGCTAAACGAAATCTAAAAAAATATTTTTAATTATAGTATAGGTATCAGCAAAGCATTAATTCTAAATATATTTGTAGGATACATAATAGGTACATAGTTCATAATAAGTACACTGTGTTAACGACTAAATACACCGCCAAGAAAATTAATTTATTTAAATTTCCTTGTAACAACTTATATTAAATAATATTTGATAAAATGGAATATACAAATCATAGCCTAATATTATAAGGAACTATTTAAAAAAATATAAGTATGAAATCCTAAAAGATATTTTATATAAAGAATTGAAACCAAAATTAAATATCCAATTAGAATCATGCTCAATAATTTACAAAATCAAATGTGATTTTTGTGAAAAATTTTACTTCGGGAAAACCAGAAAATGTTTTAAAGACTGATTTAAGGAATACCTCCTAAGAAGAAAAATAAACAAAATTTAAAGTTTATTTTTGCAAACCATTTACATAGTTAATAACAATAGCTACACCACTTTTAAAAAAAAATTGAAGGCTTTACATTTATGTAGCCAAGGATCTTTAAAAGAATCACTTGATGAGTTTGAAATTTCCAAGGGATTTAAAACCCAACAAAATGTAATTTTAAATGATAAACTTTCATTTATTTCAAATATATAAATATATAAAACTGAAAACAAACAGTATGAGTTTGACCTACAAAAATTTGCAAAACTGCAGTAATTGCATAGGGTGCCTCATTATCGACGTAAACCACTTTTCTTATACATTATTCAGCATATGTGTTTTCAGACCTAGTCATTAAATAATCATGCTTGCATACTAAATAATATATCGTAAAAAACGGTCAATATGGCATCTATAGGAATATTCAAAGCTATTGAGTAATTGTGGTGATGGGATTCAATGCTCAACATGTTGATTCGATTAATATTGTTAAAATTTTATTTCACGTAATAACTCAAAAATTTTAAAAAGTAGAATAGATTCTTTTTGAACCAATAACACATTTATAGGACACATTTATAAGTTATCACAATTTATAAATTAAAATTATATGGATAACCTGGTTAAAATGGTTTCTAAGTAATTTATCGTTGAAAACATGTGATGGTTTGTTTAAGTTTTTTACGTTCGGGTGTCACCCCAAAACGGTTTCGAAGTGATTTATCGTTGAAAACATTGTGATGGTTTGTTTAAGTTTTTTACGTTCGGGTGTCACCCCAAAACGGTTTCGAAGTGATTTATCGTTGAAAACATTGTGATGGTTTGTTTAAGTTTTTTACGTTCGGGTGTCACCCCAAAACGGTTTCGAAGTGATTTATCATTGAAAACATTGTGATGGTTTGTTTAAGTTTTTTACGTTCGGGTTTCACCCCAAAACGGTTTCGAAGTGATTTATCGTTGAAAACATTGTGATGGTTTGTTTAAGTTGTTTACGTTCGGGTGTCACCCCAAAACGGTTTCGAAGTGATTTATCGTTGAAAACATTGTGATGGTTTGTTTAAGTTTTTTACGTTCGGGTGTCACCCCAAAACGGTTTCGAAGTGATTTATCATTGAAAACATTGTGATGGTTTGTTTAAGTTTTTTACGTTCGGGTGTCACCCCAAAACGGTTTCGAAGTGATTTATCGTTGAAAACATTGTGATGGTTTGTTTAAGTTTTTTACGTTCGGGTGTCACCCCAAAACGGTTTCGAAGTGATTTATCATTGAAAACATTGTGATGGTTTGTTTAAGTTTTTTACGTTCGGGTGTCACCCCAAAACGGTTTCGAAGTGATTTATCGTTGAAAACATTGTGATGGTTTGTTTAAGTTGTTTACGTTCGGGTGTCACCCCAAAACGGTTTCGAAGTGATTTATCGTTGAAAACATTGTGATGGTTTGTTTAAGTTTTTTACGTTCGGGTGTCACCCCAAAACGGTTTTGAAGTGATTTATCATTGAAAACATTGTGATGGTTTGTTTAAGTTGTTTACGTTCGGGTGTCACCCCAAAACGGTTTCGAAGTGATTTATCGTTGAAAACATTGTGATGGTTTGTTTAAGTTTTTTACGTTCGGGTGTCACCCCAAAACGGGTGACACCCGGGGCGGACCGCCCCCTCCCCGCCCCCCCTAGCTACGCCTCTGTATATATATATATATATATATATATATATATATATATATATATATATATATATATATATATATATATATATATATATATATATATATATATATATATATATATATATATATATATATATATATATATATATATATATATATATAATAGACTGACCCAAAAACAACATGTTGATTTTTTTTGGTGCTCCGGGCTAAATTCGTTTATTGGTCCATACTGAATATCCACACAAAAAATTGGACCAATTGGTGCATTCAAGAGCCAGCTCTTTTGCATATAGTAAAACAAGATTCGAGATTTGACGGCTATAAATACTTATATCTCAAAAACGCTTAATGATATCACAAAAAAGTTAAAGCAAGCTGTAACGCGACAAAAAATTTCTTGTAATTGGTTTGGGCCATATCCACTCACTTTTTGTAAAATGTGTTTGTTTAACTTTAAACTATTCTCTCTTAAATCTAAATTCCAAATTTAAACCTTTTTTTTGTATAATTGATTGATTCATAAATTGAAATTGGTTTTAATTACTCATTGATCCTTTTATTTTTCATAATAAATTAAATACATTTTTTATCAACAATTTACTCTTCTTTTTTTTTGAAAATAATAAAAATTTATCTTGTTTTGAAGCTTTAAGTAATAAAATTTATATTTATTTATTAAAATTATATAATGAAAAAATACATAAAATATAAAAACTGTTTGTAACTCTTACAAACATTTGTAGAAAATTTCAATATTACTATTTTTTAAGAAAATAAATTAGGTTAAGCTAAGAAAAATTTGTCAACCTGTACTGCAAAATAAAGGAAATAATACAAAAAAAATTAAAAGGAATAATACAAACTTACCTCAAAATAACATCGCATTGGAATTTTAAGTTATAATGGAATTCGTTAAACAAATATTGAGGAACTGTGGACTAGTTTAAATCTTCCGAATATTGCATCAACCAATCGAGATTTCAAATTAATTATTTTTCGAAATTGAAAAACAACATATGCCTTAAATAAAACAAGTAATTTTTTCGAATATTCATACAACATGACAACCAACCCAATATAAATATAATTTGGAGAAAATTATGGAGACCACGTAAATAATTTAGAAGGATTGAAAATGAAAAAATGTTAATCATTCTATTCGTTTTTGGCGTTCATCGGCAGCACTTGATGTGTGCTTATTATAAAGGAAATTAAATATATTGTTGCTGACCATAAAGGAATTTGGGTATATTTGGCTGCCTAAAAAGAAGAATAATTCAATTTTGGGATGAAAGATTTGGACGTACAACAAACAGCAAATAAAACAACATTTAGGTATATGTATTATTATATGTATTATATTTATTTATTTAAAATCATTTTTCTTTTATTTGTGATAAAGTAAATTTTTTTTAATTATTCAAAATTTATGAAGTTTAGAAAAATTTAATAATTCCGATGATTTGTACGACAAAAAAATATAACAAATTTAATTAAATAAAATAAAATTTATAACGTTTAGATTTTGTGTTTGTAAATTTTGTGATTTAGGTTGTGTTTGTTCTCGATCGTCTTTTTTTTTGTTGAAAATACCAAGTGCTTGTGTTTTAGTTGAAATTTAGTGATTTTTTATAAGTTCTTCAGTGGCACCGAATAAAAAGCTTTTCCCCCACTAAACAAAAATAATATAGAGTGCAGCTCCAAAGGTGAAACCCTATAAAGCTCACCTTATTTTGTGATTGCCTAACTTTTTAGTACAAACTTTTTTTCTCAGAATTACAACAAAAATGTTTTAGTGGAACTATAAATTTGAAATCAATTTTTCAAAAAGGCGTCATTGCTTCCAGTGACATTTAAAAAAAAAGTTGCCAAACAAAATATTTATATTTTTACTAATATAACATTTATTTAGAACACATTTATAACTTTTATTAAAAAATAAAAAGTTTTAGAACAAAAGTTCCTTTATTTTAAGAATTTCATCAAATTTTCAGTTTAATTTAACAGTGTATTTCTGAAAATAAAAAAAATTACTACAATTAATTAAGTACAATATTATATTAATAAAAAAATTATTTGCCGTCAAAAATATTTGCAGTCACTTAAGAAATACAATTATTATGGCAAGTGTCAGAATATGAGTATCAATCAATGCATTCCTGACAGTGTAGTTTATCGAGAAAAATTTTTGAAAGTTGAACTTCTGCGGTTTTTTGTTAATTCATTAGTGTTCTCAAAATTTGGATGCAAAAACTAATTTTTTAAGAAGCAGTTCAAAAATTTTAGTTATAAACTGATGTCACCTAACTTAGCCCCGCCATTTTTAAGAAAATTAAAAACAAAGATGGTGCTGTATTGTGCTTCAGTTGTGCTGGATGTGCTACTCAGAAGAAAGAATGCCACATCACCAACGGAAAAAAGTTGGCACGCTGAAATAATTTTTCGAGCAGAAGTTAGCCCCGCCATTTTGAAAAATCAGAAAAACAAAGGTTGTTCTGTATTGTCCTCGAGTTGTGCTGGTTGTGCTATTTGGAAAAAAATTTCATATCCCTAGTGGAAAAATTTTGTAACACTAAAATTATTTTTTCGAGTAAAAGTTAGCCCCGTCATTTTGGAAAAAAAGAAAAACAAAGGGTCTGCTGTACGGTGTTAGAGTTGTGCTAGTTGTGCTATTCAAGAACAAATTTGTACCACCAACAGAATAATTTAAACAAGCTAAAACGATTTTTCGAGTTGAAGTTAGCCCCACCATTTTGAAAAAAATTAAAAGCAAAGGTTGTGCTGTATTGTGCTAGGGTTGTGCTGGTTGTGCTACTCAGAAATAGTTCCATATTTTCAATGAAAAAAAGTTGGCACGCTAAAATGACTTTTCGAGCAGAAGTTAGCCCCGCCATTTTGAAAAAAATGAAAACCAAAGGTTGTGCTGTATTGTGCTCGAGTTGTGCTGGTTGTGCTACTTAGACAAAAATTTCGTAACCCTAACAGAATTTTTTTACAAAGTTAGCACCATTTTATTCGAGTTGAAGTTAGCCCCGCCATTTTGGAAGAAATCAAAAACAAAAGAAGTGCTGTATTGTGTTATAATTGTGCTGGTTGTGCTACTGAAAAAATATCGTATCACCAACAGAATAATTTAAACCACGCTAAAACCATTTTTCGTATGAAAGTTAGCCCGCTATTTTGTAGAAATCAAAGAAGAAAGGTTGTGCTGTATTGTGCTACAGTTGTGCTAAAAGAATCTCATATCAACAATATAAAAGTTGGCACGCTAAAACGATTTTTCGAGCAGAAGGATATTTTCGAGCAGAAAGCATTCGAGCAGAAGATTGAGCAAAAGTTAGCCCCGTCATTTTGAAAAAAATGAAAAACAAAGGTTGTTATGTATTGTACTCTAGTTGTGCTGGTTGTGCTACTCAGAAAGAATTGCATATAAGCAATGAAAAAAAGATAGCAGACTAAACCGATTTTTGGAGCAGAAGTTAGCCCTGCCACTTATAAAAAAATAAAAAACAAAGGTTGTACTGTATTGTGCCTGAGTTGTGCTGGTTGTGTTACTCAGACAAAAATTTCGTATTCCTAAAAGAAAAATTTTACAACGCTAACATCATTTCTTCAAATAGAAGTTAGCCCCGCCATTTTGGAAAAAAAAAACTAAATTGAGTGCTGTATTGTGTTAAAGTTGTGCGAGTTGTGCTACTCCAAAACAAATTCAACTTTGTAAAAAAATTCTGTTAGGGCTACGAAATTTTTGTCTAAGTAGCACAACCAGCACAACTCGAGCACAATACAGCACAACCTTTGGCTTTCATTTTTTTCAAAATGGCGGGGCTAACTTCAACTCGAAAAATCGTTTTAGCGTGTTTAAATTATTCTGCTGGTGGTACAAATTTGTTCTTGAATAGCACAACTAGCACAACTCTAACACCGTACAGCAGACCCTTTGTTTTTCTTTTTTTCCAAAATGACGGGGCTAACTTTTACTCGAAAAAATGATTTTAGTGTTACAAAATTTTTCCACTAGGGATATGAAATTTTTTTCTAAATAGCACAACCAGCACAACTCGAGGACAATACAGAACAACCTTTGTTTTTCTGATTTTTCAAAATGGCGGGGCTAACTTCTGCTCGAAAAATTATTTCAGCGTGCCAACTTTTTTCCATTGGTGATGTGGCATTCTTTCTGAGTAGCACATCCAGCACAACTGTAGCACAATACAGCACAATCTTTGTTTTTAATTTTCTTAAAAATGGCGGGGCTAAGTTAGGTGACATTATAAACTGTTAGAAGGTTTTGAAATTTGCATTTGCCTGTAGAACATTATTTAATAATTCACTAAAATGTCCATATCTATTGATTAACTTAACCGAATTTCGCGATTTTATATTTTTTTAAAAGGTATTGATCTAAGTAATATCAGTAAAATATTTTTGCACGTTTCAAATTTAGAAGCATAGGGTGACCGAAAAATTAAATATAATATTTTGAAAAAAACAAAACGAAATATTTATTGTAAAAATGTTTAGACAAAATTATGATGTTGAAAAGTTTTCAAGGTAATAAATCGGCATGTGTGGTACTCAGCTCAGATTACCCTCCATTTTGCTCTCTGACCTTCTCTCACTTAGTTATCCGTAAAGTTAGTTAGTTTCACTAACTTATTCACGCAAGATTTCTGCAACAGCATTCTTTGTTAATTTAGGAATTTTTTGTCGATGATTCTCTACAACTTGAAGGATGATCTGTTTCTATTCTTCATCTTGACTTAAAATAGTATTGCAATCTGTCATCAACTTTACCCCTCGTTCGGCAATGTCATTTACGATCAACATTCTTTTAAGTTCCTGTTCCATGCTCAAGTATTCTTCATTCGCTGTCCAAGAATCTGGATTTTCAAACAAAAATTGTGGAATTGAATTTTTTTGAAGACTATTTCAAAAAACAACTTGGTTTTATCAAATACGAAAAAATCTAAATTTATTTTTTCCAGAACTAATTTGGAAATACTTGCTTTCTTGGATGTCATGTTATGTTTTGACATTGTTACTCAAATCCCTGTCAAAAAATACTAGAGCTACTAGAATATCACCTAAGTACCACAAGTGATTTGAAAAAGATTTGAAGGCAGCATCTGATGCAATCACATTTATATTGTTATAAGCATGAATTTCTTGCAACAAATGCAAATCATTTCTGGATGCTAACGTCGGGAGCTGGCAAGTGATCCATTTTGGAATGTACACTTTGATAATAAATATATTAAAATCACGCAGTCCATTAAAATCTTTTGCTGTAATAGAGGAAATAATAGAGGAAATGTAAATTTTTTTTACCGAAGTGTTATAAAATAATTCATGTTTTTACCGTTTAACTTGAACTGGTCTCTGAACAAGTAAATTTTGAGACCTTATATAATTTTACTCATTCAACGAGCTCTGCTAATTGCACCTGGCTTTCTAATTGCATATTTTTTTATGTATGGTATTTTAGCATACTTTATCCAGTAACTGGTTAGTTTTTAATATTACGGGAAGTTATTTTCGTGGCCCCTATGGTCACACCCACATCCCACTAGTTTGTATTGTTTTGTAAATAGAAATAAAATCAACGAAACGACGAAGTCGTAACGAATCAACAAAGATAAATACGATTTATTTAAAACCATTATGTTACATTTGATTGGCCTAAAACTAAGCTTAATTCATACCGCTTATTTCATACTAAGAACATATACCGGATTGAAATAAAACTTTTAAGTATATAATTAACTAATGTGATCCTAAGTCAATAAATGATCAATGAAGTAAACTCAACACATCGTAACTCAAACTCCAAATTTTTAAAGGAATCAACTAAAAATATTCCAAAAATATCATAGCTCACCATTTCATATTATAATCTTATAAGTATACGTTTAGAACGATATGGCTAAATCTAAACCAAATTTCGATCGTTATTCTAAGTAATCTCAAAGATAAATGACAGGAAAAAACAAATATACCTTAAGGGGAAGAAATTAAAAAATTCAAAATAAAAAACGAAATTTTATAAAAAACAAAGTAAGTTCAATAAAAATACTGGCATGATTTGACCGCAGGCAATATTTATATTTTAATTTACTCCAACAAAATATAACATCGAACGATGATCACATTTTTTGTTCTATACACAAATTAAATTTTGATTACAATTTTTATCATTATTGTGATATTTTTGAATTTTGTTGTGTCCAAAACAAAATTTTGACCAAAAAAATTAAAATTCTTATAAAGAGTTGCATCTGTCTCTTTTAATAATAGTATTTGGAGCCAAGTTTTTTTAATTTTTTTTTTAGCTCGAAATGGGATGCCTAATTACTGGGCTGTACAGTAAATTGTTGGGAGTACATATTTTTGTTATAAAGTAAAACCAAAATTCTTGAAATATACATTTATTTTTTACGTAATTTATAGTTTGTGACCGATATTGAAATGTTTCAAATTGTGTTTAATTACAAATAATATTGTTTAAATATTGTTACTGGAAAGTTATGTATAACAATTTTTTGATTAATCTGTCTTTTCTATATGGTCAAATCTTCTTAATTTTTTACTGCACTGCTTTGTTATCTTTTTCATTAGAGTCAAGATAATTGTGTTCAGAAAATATTTAATTTGCATTTATTTTGATTAAAAGCAAAGTAACGAGATTAAAAAAAAAGAAACAGACTAAGTAATTGCATATTCTTGTTAAATATTAAAATGAAAATTTTGTTTAAATATTTTTAATTAGACTTTAATTTGACATTAAATTTCTTTGAAAGTTTAAAAATTTTGTTATAGCTCATAATTTGATTATTTGATGTTTTCGTCTTTATTTTATCTTTTCGTCATTTATCATGAAACAAAACTAGTTCAGACAGAGCCAAACAAATGGTTTAATTCCCAAAGCTTTTACGCAGCAATGATTTAAAATAGCCAGTAGTTTCGTGGTTTAAGAGAATTGTTACTATGCGTAATTAAATGGCTTAACGTATTATTTTGGCTCATAATCAAACTTTTAGAAAAAGAGATTAGTTTGATAATATTGTAATAAACTTCGTCCAGAATGGGTTAATTTTATTTACTCATTCATTAATTAAAAGTTAACTCCTTTTTCAATCTTTTACTTGTATTGCAAATTGTATTGCATAAATTAATGTAAATTAAATTTGTTATACAAATGTTTACATTACTGGATTGAAAGGAGTTACCTAATACATTTTGCATAAATTAAATTTGAGTTCGCTAATACAAATGCAAGTTTGAATGAAAACAGGTGTGGCCTATTTCAGATGTACGGACTACGTAGTATTGATTTCTAGTGGATTATAGAAGTTTCGATTTATTTATTTTTCGATATAAATAAGCAAACAAAAATATCAGATAGTCAGTTTTAATTTTGCAATTAAAGGTGTTTTACAAATATTCGAAAGTATAAGGAATAATCGGTGGTATCTGAGCCTGGGTACTAATAGAGAAAGAATCTGAACTTAGTGGAATAGTAAATACAGATTTTACGATTCCGAATATTATTTGATTCAAATTGTGGAAAAGCGGTGAAGTTTAGTGTACATAAATTGGAGACCCTGGAATTTATTGTAAGGAAAAACGGAAGCTGCTGTAATTTGTTGACAAATAAAGTTTGAGATTCTGTTAACCAAAGATCTGTCTTTTTACTGTCGTGTTTGTTCAATAATCTAAAAGAACCAACGAAGAGTCGTTACAATATCATAGAAATCTCAATAAAATGAAGGATCAATGTTTTTCGTTATGCTTACCACCATGCCATCTTAACATTTAAAACGAACAAACGTTTTTATTTTAATGAACTTATCACCAACCCGACTCGTTTATTTCATTTCCCTAAAAAACAAATTATAATTTTTATCATTCTGTTAACATAAAATTATTAAAGCTATAGAACAGTTTATTTTAATTCAAAATTTTTAATTTTATTTTCCTAATTATATTATTACGAAATATTTTTTTATGCATATAAATACAAAATATTACAACAGTCGACATAAAATTTTGTTGTTGAATAATTTATAGAATTATAATAAGCTAGACATAATGACCACCACTAGGGTATTCCACTAAAATTTATAAGGGTGGGTGTGTAAAACAAAAAGTACAAGAATACAATTAAATATTTTATTTTTAACGATTTTTATATTGTGAGATTAATTTTTTTTATTTTGCTGTAAATATTTTGGTTTGTTTAGAATTTGTAAGACTGAGCTGAGGTTAGTACTTCTGACAGTCTATCTCTTACATTAAATTGTCGCATGCAATGTAATTTCAATCGACCTTTCTGAAACCTCCATGGTGAGTACATCGTTAGAGCACCTCCTTCTATCCAGGTTCCTCTAAAAACTTCAGGATACGAAGAGGGTTAATTCTCGTGTAGGTCAAAGCTCCAAAATTTTTGAGAAGATGCGCTAGGATCTCTCCCAATTCAAAAAACAACATTTATCTGATTCCTACACCCTAATGTTCCTGAGATGGTTTCTTAATCTGCAGTATCCTGTAAGAACACCCGCCAGTATTCTCAGAGTGTTGCTATTCAGCCTAGAACACATTACTATTCTCTTCTGGTTGATCTACTCAATTAATTCCTCATTGTCTTAAGCCTATGACGTTATTTCACATTCTTTATTACGCAACTAGTATTTGGTTCAAGCATGCCTTATTATCGGTTATCTGAATCCAGCTTCTCTCAGAAATCATACCCGATTTCATTATTAAAACGACCTATAATCTGTCCTGATCCGGTTCAATACTGCGAAGACCTATATCATTCCTAATAGTAAATACCTGATCAAGACCGGATCAGAATAAACTAATGCAAGCCCTTAATAGTGTATTCCCGTCCAACTCCTATCAGAAATTATTTATGATTTTCCAATTAAGGTATGTCATATTTATCCTGATGTGGGCCTTTTTAATGTGAATAGATTTCATTTGGTTGGAATTCACTAAAGTCAGATCCATTTTAGATAGATCACATAAACTTTAGCTGTCAGCTTTCAGCTTAAAAACTATGATAATAACTGATGCGTTTTGGCTACATATATAGGTAAGTACAAATTTAGAATATGTTTATAAAAAAATACAAGAACTGCACGTTTTGTAGCAGTAAATTTCCTATTTGAACTGATTCAGTCCTCGTTCAGTTATAGTAGGGGGCTCAGAGTGGATTCGGTTCGTACTATAGTGGAAGGAAAGTTGTATCCCGCCCAGATCTGGCCCTTTATAAAATTCTAGTAGGGTACGTTCAATACCCGCATGACCAGCTATACAGTGAATTCTTACCATAACCAAGCTTATTTAGCTTGTCCACACAATCTTCAACTATAATTTGGTAGGTACTAATTGCCTTACCGGCTGCTTGACTAATAGACAAAATGACAAACATCTTGCTCTGATTGTTTCTGCCTTTTTAATTGCACATGTTTCAGCCTGGATGATGTTGGGGTAGGTGCCCATTGGCTCCAACAGTTTGGTTCTCGGTCTGAAGATCTCTGCGCTAACCTATCTTCGGTTATTTTACCATCTCCGTACCATTTAGTACTTATTGGTCTCACTACTCCACTTTGGTTTATGTTTTCTATCGAAGTTGAACTGCTTAACCATTCCGTCCTTAGAAAACTCATGCAAGGGATTTTCTTTTGAAACTCTTTCTCGATTCTTAGACTCAATGATCTTTCACTTTCCCATACTGCCCATGATAACTCTCAGAGCAGTTTCCCTTGCTATGCTATTAACTAGCAAAACCAAGCAACAAATCCATTGACGTGGTAGAATATGTTTTCATTGTCTCCGTTATGCAGATACATGCTGACAATTGCACTTATATTATTGAAGTGAAAACTTCTCTGGGCGCGTTGTGCGATTTTGTATGGGGACTAAGTTATATATTCAAATTATCGTCACGTTAATTTTTTTAAGTATAAAATACCTATATTTGGTCGTAACGTTTTAAATTGCAACATGGATATCATGGTCAACTGCGGTTCAATAGGTCGAGAGTTCAATTCCTGGAGTGGTACATTTTTGTATTGTTTTGTTTTTAGTTTTTATTAAATACCATTAAAATTATTGTTTTTAGTTTCATGTATTCATAAAAATCATAAACATTTCTTATTAAGAATTTTAATTTGATCGATAATGCAATTTTTTAAAGTTATTGCTACTGTCTTTTCCGTTTTGTTCAAATTATTATCATTTTGATATTAACAAGAAAATTAATTATTTTTTTGGCAGGCAGAGCTAAAAATAAAAAATATTGGTTTTACCATCATTATTTGCTATAATTTCATTTCCGTTAAATAAAATAAAGAAAATAAAAACTACTATTTGTGTATTTATTTCTCTTTGAATATGAGAATTGACATCTTCATCACAAAAGATTGATTTAAACACAGTTTAAGGTTGTGGACAATTGACGATATTTAAATTTATCGATAGTGTAGTGTTTTAAAGTTAGTGCTATTGTCTTTTAGCACACATGACATCAATACGAAGTCAAATTTAAAATGCTAAATTTCAGGGGATTTTTACGACATTTCAATATTTATCTCAGTTTTAAAAGAAATGTTTTGTGGCTATTGTGTTTTTTTATACTTTTTGTTGTTGTTTTCTTTTTGTATTTTTTTCTATTTTCAAGTACCATTTTTTAAGTGAAAACTTCTTTAGGCCCGTTGTGCGATTTTGTATAGGGAAAAATTTATATGTTCGAGTCATCGTTACGCTAAATAAATATTAAATATAAAATAAATATTAAAAGAAAGTGAGATAAATTGTAATCATTTGTTATTCTCATTTTCTTGATTTATAATTTGTTTTTTTTTCTTATTATTGAATTTTATAACAGTTTATTTATAACAGTGTGTAAGTGTGGTATAGTAAGTAAAAATTTTGTTGTATTTTTAAGAAAAATAAATAAAATTATTTTTGTCATATAGATTTGTGTGTTTTTCTTTATACTATTTAATAAAGAAAACGCATTTGATAGTACGAATAACCAACGTATTATTGAAATTAATAATAATATATTTTTTATAATTTTACTCTCGATCTTTTGATTCATATTTTAGTTTTTCTTTTTTATTGAATTTGATGTTTTTCTCGGTTATTAACAGTGTAGAAGTATGGTAAAGTAAGTAAAGATTTTGTTGTATTTAGAAGATAAAAACACAGAAATTTGACAGTTTTAAGTTTTCACTTCTGTCAGCAGTCCTCAAGACTGCCTTCTGTTCTTTTTGACTTCCCAGAGATTAGGAGGGCTCTTGTATTCCATGCGATAGGAGCGTACGTAATGGTGGGGTTCCAATCATAGTATACATTTACCTTACAATAGCTGTGATACCCGCTATGTTTCATCAATCAGAACAATTCAACATCAGAACTGTCATCGTTATTTCTTCCACTGTTTTCATGTGATTTCTTCGCAGAAGCTTGTGTCTAGAACTTGAGGCTAGAATTCCCAGATAAATCTCCCTTGTGGTTAGTTATGGAATTGCTGATTGTGATGGGTTTTATGTTATTTTTACTTTTCTGTGGGGAACGGGACCAAAGTAGTTTTACTCAGATTGAGATTTGATCCCACCGATGTACACCAAGTTTCTACCAGAATAACTTACTTCTGTACAATTTCACATATTATTACATCGAACTTACCTCTGGCAATAATGACTATGTCAGGTGCATATCCAAGATATTTGATGTTCTGGTTGTCTAAATCAAGCCAGAATTTCATATACCACTAGATTCCCCATGAGGGGTGATAAAATCCAGTCCGGTGGTCAAGATTTGGTGGTGTCAAGACTGATTTTACAATCATCAGTCTTAATTTCAGCTACCCTAGTTCACAACATCTCACACATACATTCATTTGTGGTGCTGTCAACATTTTGAAGTAATTAGAGCTTTCTTGACCGCTCTATGTTACTTTTAATAAAAGCTTTCTTTAATGTCTGGAAAGGCACAAACAGCAACCAGCAACCTTGTTGTATACCATCTGCTTCAAATATTTAGTCAACGTGTTCATCGTGGTCTCAGTTGATTTATCCATTCTGCAAGCATGTTGACTTTCTTGTTAATGGAACCGTACCAAAGTACAAGTTCGTAAATTGTTGTCGATCACCTTTTCCATCGTTTTCAACATGAAAAAAGTTAAACAGATTGGTCTTCAAAACTTCGGCTGGATTATTGCTTTCTTGCCTACTTTTGGAATGAATCACCCAGCTTTTGTTTATATCAAAGTGCTAGACTATTTCTGAAGATTAGCATGAGGTGTAGTAACAGCCACTTCTGCCTCCTCTGGATATGAGTTGAGGCTATGGGGGTATGTGTCTGTCTATACTACGGATCTCGTACAAAGTAGACTGCCACATTCTTGTCAGTTGGGCTTAGATTTTTATTTCTTTAACTACTAGTGTCCTTATGCGCGAATGCCTCGTGGAATTTGTAGAAAAGCTCTCTGATGCTCGTCTTCCGTATACGTTCCATCCGGCCTTATGAACGAAGTTTTTAATCAGCCCGTCGGTGAACAGACTCTTATGCAGCCAACCCGCTACAGTTTTACAGAGATATTACGACAGAAGTCTCTGAAGCTATATCTCCAAGTCTTCCTGATGTCATTTATACGAGTACCATAGTAGAAGCCTCCCAGTTTCCGTATTGTCCGTATTCAATTCGGTTGTTGTGTCTTCAAATTTGGTTTTTGGAGGTAAGACAACCGAATTTCAGGGTATTGTGGCAGGAAACATCGGTCGGAACAGAATAGGTTTAAGTGACCGATAATTTTCTTCCAGTGTATCATGCGGCGCATGACCCCAAGTGTGATGGTGTTATGGTCAGCAAGTACATGGTTATAATATATCCAACATAAAAAAAATTAATGTTTCATCATAATGCATGCTCTAGGTGAGTTTGTATTAGTATGCCATACTACCTTTGTCTCGCTGTTTGCAAGATTCCTTGTCCTCTTTATTTCTGTATCACAATAAGCTGTTTTTTAGTTAATGTAGTGTTACTACAGCTGATGTTGCTATGGCGTGGTGAACATTCATTTGAGCTTTGCTCACGCTTCATGCCGCTGCCATAAGATCTGGCCAGCGAGTAGCGTCTCTATCATATCTTCCTTCCATCGATCAGCAACCTCTCCTTTCAGCTGTCACATCATTGATGCTACTGTAATCTTTTGAAGAAGTGTCCACACACTCTCCCACCACTGCTCAATAAACAAGGTAGCCTTGTGAAGAATCGGTATATCATTGTTTATAAAATAAAATAAGAGGTAAACCAAATTTGTTCAAACTTGACCTGATTTGTCAAATTCACCAGATAACCCTTTTCAACGGTTTTGAATTATGTATTGTTAAACTTATAATCAAAGCAATGAAAACCAATCGTATTGTCCCAACATGCGTTGCGCAATTAGAAAGATTGGAAAAAACTTTCCATGTACACACTTACCTTTTTTTAGGCCTCCACCTTCATATTATATAAATTTTATTTTAATTCCAAAATTTTTACTAGCTAACGTAATTAACCATATTATTTCAATTATTTTTCAAAATTTTTATTAAAACCTATTATAACGAAGATTTACTTTTATTGTAAAAATAAACTTTTAAAGAAATCTTTTCAATTTTAATTATACTTTTTAAGCTCAAACTAAAACAAAAATGAAAGAAAATCCGAATAAAAAAGATTCATTAAGAAGTTTAAAATCGTTTAAAAAAATTTAATAGAAAAATTGGATTATGAAAAAAAAAAGAAAAGCAAAGCTTTGACCGGCAGTAATATTTTTATTTAATTTTTTTTGTTGTTAATAATAATTATGTTATTTTCTTTACACGTATGAGTAGTGCTCACATATTCGTAAATCGTAACATTTTCATTCTGTATTTATTTCAGGTTCAATTGTCTCCCCTCTGAAATTCACTTCCAGTCAACAATATAAAAAAGCAGCAGCAACAAAAATTAGTATTTTAATTAATCATAAAATAAAACTGGAAAAATATTTAAATTAATTTTGCTATTAAAACATCTGTTTGTGATGCTCATTAACAGTGTTTTATTTAATTATCATAATTATGCTGTTTCTTAATTTTTATTCAATGTTTGTTTGAGATTTGGATTTCTTAATTCTGCTTGAGTTAATTTGAATGTCAGCAGGGTTTCGTATTACATAATAAATATTTTTTGTTATTTTGTAAAGTCAAGATAATATTAAAAAAGGTCTTGACGCTTTATACATATTAATGAACTAATTAATCCAAACGGTGAAACCACACTAAAGCAAACCAATGTTTTAATTTTAGAATATTTACATTTCAATTGGAAAGGAGTACTAAAATTACGTTTGGGGTCAAATTATTTGTTGTTGTAAATTAATTTTTCGGGAATACCTTGGTAGCTAAACTAGCTAGCTAGCTAGACGAATGTCGTATTTGAGGCTTGTCACCAAATGCTCAATACGTCTTCTCGATCGTATTTATTTATCTGTATTTAAACGGTAGATCCTACGCTACATTTTGGGTACCCTCTTTCGCTCCCATATTGCTTGGTTTGGAAATATTCTACAGTAGGGTTGGGCGTGGAATAATTGCAAAATGTGCGTCAGTACCAGGGAGTAGGAGACTACGAGGTAGACTACGATTACAACCAGACAATGACGTAATTATTGAGATTGTTCCGAGCGGTAATTATTGTAATAATAACATCATACAGTATACATATGCTTTAAAATAGAACACTGACGGGAGAGTGCTCTCCCCTTAAAATACCCCAGGAAGACCGATTGGGATCTCTTTAAAGTACATCTTCGGGATAATGTTGGCAATTGTGGCATAATCAATTCCACAATGGAGCTCGACTGTGCAGCAAACCAAATAAATGATGTTATCACTGAAGCATGCCACCACAATTCTCCAATTGCCAAGTCTAAAAGAACCAGAGATGTGCCTTGGTGGAACAGCAATTTGGAGAGAATGAGCAGTAAAATTCGAAAGGATGGAGTACCGACGGTCACACTAACTACATTAAAGAACTCAGACGATCAATAAGGGATAGTCTAAATAAAGAACTAAACAAATAAATACATGAATGAGCGTGAGGAAAATATACCGAACTGCGGTTCATTGTATCCTGAAACTAGGAAGGTTTCAAACCAACTAGCCAACAGAAAACTCACGATTTGGGCAATTGAATTGTTTGAACAGTTCAAATCATCAGAAGGCAATGGCATATTTTCGATCTTCCTGCAAAAAGGTTTAACTGTCATTTTCCATACCTCGAGCGTCTGCTTATAGCCAGTTTTAGCCTTGCTTACATTCCTCAGATATGACAAGAAGCTAGAGTAGTATTCATACCAAATTATGTAGGTCAATAAGTTTCACATCTTTTCTTCTGTAAACGATGGAAAAATGTGCTAGACTACTACATTCGGCTTTTTTGTCTTGTGCAAAACCCTCTCAACTCATGCCAGCATACATACCAAACTGGGCAATCTACTCTAAGAAAAACCTGGAGATAAATCCAAAAGTGATGATTCGGTTATATTAAAGCATAATAAAACCCATACTGTCATACGACTCTATGGTTTGGTGGCCAGAAGCAAACCAAATATCTACGCAGACAGTGCTCACAAAAATAAAAAGAGTTGTGTGCTTCTGCGCCACAGGTGCTTTAAGAACCACACTAACATCTGCAATGAAGATATTTTTGTTATATCCTTCATATCAGATCTGCAGCAGTATCTAGTGCACACAGACTGCAACTCGTCGAAACGTTCAAACCTGGTAGACTGGACCGAACATCTAAAGATACTCTCGGAACTGTAGAGCGGTAAGGACCTGTCACAGTTTGCCACTGTCAAAATATTGCCCAGTTTAGGCATTGAGAGCTATTTACAAGCACTACCATCCAATGCCAGCATCTGGTATACGAATGGATCTCAAACCAACGAAGGCACTGGTTCAGGAATGTTTGACCCCAGGGGTAAATGGGTGTTAGCACAGGGTATCTCTGCAATAGTACTTCAAGCCGAAACTATTGCCATCAGCAATGACGTGTGCCGAAAGAGAATACTGCAGCAACACAGATATAGACATTATTCTTAATAGTCGGGCGACGCAACTGACTCTGAACTTGACGCGCTTCAATTCAAAACGGGTATGGTAATGCTACCAAAATCTACAAATTGCATGTTACTAGCTGCGTTACGCTCGTGTTGGTACCTTGTCACACAGAAATACACTGTCACACAGGAGTACACAACAATTTATCCCGAACCGTATTTTGGATTAAAGAGTTCGCTCAAATCAGTTATCCAAAGCTAGAAACAGCAACAAATATATTTCAAGAAATAGATATTCTGCATTGAAAATAGTTATTGTGCAACTTTTCCTCCTCCCCTCTTAAAACAATCGATCTCGAGAGAGAGTCTCTGAACAGCTTAACATGCTGCGGGACAGGACACGGTCCGTTAAATCATTTTTTCTTACACCCCCCTGGATTGCTATGTTTTTTTTTAAATGTTAACAGTTTAGTAAAATTTAGCAGCGAACTACTATATCGATCTATAATTTACAACTATTACAACGAATATCGCGCACTTGAATTATTTAAATATCTTAAATTTGTTTATAACTTTGTTATATATATGATTAAATTAACAATTAAATAAGTATTTATAAATTTTGTGCATTTGTTACAAAAACTAGTGTGTATTACTAGTGCAAATACGTTTTCCAAACGCGAGTGACATAGAAATTGAACGGTGGGTCCAAAACATTCACCGTGCTGAAAATTTGAGCTTATTCAAGCAACGGTTAGGAATAGTACCAATTTTCGTTTTGTATGTAAATTTGTGATTTTCGATTTATGGCCAGTGGATATGGATTTACTGGATTAGAATTACAGAGCCGATTTAGATGGTATGTATTGGTGTTGAGTAGATTATAAGTTCGTTCATAGGGTGATGTGGGCGTAACATCTTTAACCAATTAGTTAAGTAAAAAAATCGAGTGATCGAAACCTTTAGGTCGAAATAATATAATATATTGGTACAATTGCAATGGTTTTATTTTAATACTCCTAATGGTTTTGAAATAAATCAATTGTGCCCATTGGTCAAAATTAATTAAAACAAATGTCTTAATATTTCAAATTCATTTAAGATTTTTATTTAAATGGAAGGTTTTATATTAAACAAAAACAAACTTAGTCTGTCGTCACCACCAATAGCCAAACCGAAACTTAATCTAAATCAGAAATCTCTATAACCAATCAAACTCGTGTTTTACGTCCAACGAAGTGTGCCGAATGTTATGAATGACAAATTGAACAAATGTTGAAATCACAAAAATAAGATCATAAATATGGTTATGATTATAATGAATATCATATATATGATCATATTTTTTATCACAATTAATAAATTTAAAAATCAGCACACCGACATGAAACAAGACAAACAAAAAATATTAAAATAATCCAATAATAATTTAAAACACTAAAATTAATTATTCAAAGTGCCCGTTTTGTTTTTTATGTTTGTTTTCATTACCTTCACAAATTTCTTTCGCACATAATTTAAGATGCAAATAAGATAAAATTCATCAATTCAATGTTACGATAGTAATACTTCGAAAAATATTTAATAAAATCAGCTGATTTTAGAAAATGTTTAAAAACTCTTTTAATTTTTACATTCTTTCATTCTATACTCTTTTGTTTTATTATTATTATCACTAAATATATTTCGGAACTCAAACTGAACTAGGAACTATATATATGTTACACCGATGACTTTAAAATTGTATCTCTCAACTGAGATTAATAAATTCGGCTGTGAACCAATTAATTTCATTTATTTGTAAAGAAACGAAATGAATAGTTAAATACAATTTTTTACGTTTGGTTCACATATTGATTAAATGTTTTAATATTAATATTTATTTTTATTTAATTAACTAACTATTCTATTGTTTTTAACAAACATTTTGGTGAATTGTTTAAGTTTTTCTTGTCCAAACAAATGGTTTGTTGTTTCGTTCTATTGTGATAAAAAAATTGGGTTATTAATTAAATGACATTTATATTATTATAGCAAAGCACAAAGCTCTCTCTCTTATGGAATTATGGTGTAGTACTAGTGCCAGATTTAGATTTAAGTGTTTTCGAGTCCTTAATCGATATTGTGCCCTCTTTGTATTGATAGTTATAATAATAATAAAAAAACCTAACTTGTGTGCGTTGCAAATATTTGTATAAATATAAATATAATAAATAATACATTTCTCAAAACTCATTCTCTCTCTCTTTCTCTCTCTCTCTCTCTCTCTCTCTCTCTCTCTCTCTCTCTCTCTCTCTCTCT
>OY856187.1:110187011-110218045 GCA_963693315.1 Diogma glabrata
CCTAAAACGTCGAGAAATGCCAAAAAAAGCGGGGGTAAGAATTTCACTTTGTGCTCATAAATGTAATACTTAGGTCTTTCAGTTCGAAGTAATAAATTATGAAATTTAAAGAGAAATATATATGTACATATCAGTGGCGTACGCAGGATTGAGCTATGGGGAGGGGGGGGGGGGGGGGATTAGATAAAAAATTTAATTTGAGTTCCTTTTTTATACGAAACACTACTGTTGAGACTACGACGTGTTTTTGTATTAAAATCGGTTATCTCATAAACTATAAATCCTATGCACCTGAAATTTAAGATGCGTATAAAACTAACCTGTCCACTGAAGATGACGGATACAAAAAAATAAAGTGGTTTCCGTTTGTTTTACGGGGTGCAATATGTAAGGTCTTTAAGAAAATCCTTTTTTTTGCCGTGTTAAGTAGGGTATCATATAAAAGGGCTTGAAATCAGTATCCCTTAAAAATGTATTTTATAATTTTTTACTGGACAGTTTTTTGAATAAAATTGAATAATAGCGTTGTTTCATGTTTTCCTTCCCCACTTAGTTCCGAACCTATTTAATAAAAAAACTTCAAAACTCTTAGAGAATATAGGAAAATACGAAAAATAACGAAAAATATAGCAAAGTGTAAAACACTCATAATCGTATTTATTAAGCGAGTGGAAATGAGAAAAGAAAACACAATTTAATCCCCAGCCATGTGAGATATCATAGGAACGAGCACTTAATTCAAGAAACATTGTAACTATTTTTAGAATTTTGCAGTGCACAGTTTTGGAATTATTGTCAAACAAGTGCAAGAAGAAGTTGGTCCCACCCCTTGGGTTCCGAGCTTAATTGACAGAAAAATTTGAAAAAATTCACAGAAAAGGGAAGTTTGATAAACTCTGAACGAAAACTACAGCGAAGTGTCACATAATTATTTTTCTGTAGTTTGAGGGAGTGAGATTGAGGAAGAGAGAAAACAAATCATTTTTGATCCTAACAAGTGGGGTGTCCTAGGAAAGAGCACTTAATTTAAGAAACGTTGTAATTTTTTTACAATGTTATGGTGCACAGGTTTTGAATCATTATCAAAAATGTGCAACTGAAAGTTGGTCCGAAACCAGACGTCTTTCGATCCGACAATCAACCCGTATACGTTCTTGAATTAATAAAGGCCTCTCTGAAGAGGTAGCCATACAAGTCCGTGCCCTTACTAAAATTTTTGGCCGGGCTAACTTTGGTAAAGGTAGTATACCTAAGGAGCTAACTCTGAAAGTTGTAGATAAAAGGAAGGTTGCACCAGGATAAAAGGCAGGCAATAAGAGTCCGATTCGAGCATCGCACGACTCTCCAAAGGTGGCATAGTCTGGTGTCGAAGGACATTCACATAAGTTCTCTGCCAGGGACCGGCCACACCATACGTTAGGAGACACCACAATGTCAAGAGTAAAATCGTACCTCCAACCTTCAGCGGAGTCACCAAGTGCATTAAAGTATATACATCGCAGCTGAGAACTAAGCCACGTTCTTGAGTTTTGAGCAGCTCAGTGAAGTAAAAACAACAATGATTGTGCTCATCACACTTTGTGAGGTAGTAGCAACATCAACACAAAAGGTGACTCTTTGGTCCAATACGCAATCAAAAACGAGCTCCTGGAACTAACTCTAAGCAAAAACATCACTGATTTTGAACAGGAACTGGCATGGCTCGGGTGTAGCTTTTACGTCAGACTATGCATACGTATACGGCAACTTAAAAGACCAACCGTATGAGTTATACTCTCCGCTTTAGGAACCCCCGGCAAATTGATTGGGATCTCTTCAAAGTATAAATTTGACATAATGCAGGAGTGTGTGGCTACAATGCAGCTCGAGATTGCCGCAAACCACATGCAGAGTGTTATTACTGAAGCGTACCACTGAAACTTTCCAATTACCAAATCTAAAAAAACCAGAAATGTACTTTTGTGGAACGACCACCTGGAGAGGAAGAGAAATAAAGTTCGCAAACCATTAAACAGAGCAAAAAGCGAAAACATCTCGGAGTAATAGGTTTTTACCAACTACAACAAAGAACTCTGATGATCAAAAAGGGACAGTTGGAAAGAGCTTTCTAAAACTATTGACAATCTACCAGTTGTAGCTCGACTCCAAAAATTTCTTGCATTTCAACACACAAGTCCTCTAGGTTCAGACTGCAGGCCGTGAGGTACCTTCCCCACCAGTAATGCAACTCAAGGGACACTATTACCAACTCACTTGCCGTGCCTACATGCGTGAGCTTGGAAGACAAAACAGAAAACTAGGATCCTGAAACTAGAAATGTTGCAGACCAACTGAACAACAGAATATTCCGCCCCAAAAGAACAATTTGGGAAAATTAAATTGCGTTCAGACCTTTCAAACCGTTTAAATCCCCGACGGCGACGGACTATTTCTGATCTTTGCAAAAAGGTCTGGCTGCCATACTCCCATATCTCGAGCGTCTATTTGTTTTAGTTTTGCGTACATTTCTAAGATATGGAGAAGAAATTGAGCGAAACCAAATCATATCAGGAAAATAAGTCTTTTATTCTGTAAACGATGGAAAAGTGCTACTGACTACTACATTCGGCATTGATAAACCCTGATCTAAAACTATAGCGAAGGGTCACATAATTATTACTCTGTATTTTGAGGGTGAGATTGAGGAAGAGTAAAAAAAATCATTTTTGATCCTAGCAAGTGGGGTGTCATAGGAATGAGCACTTAATTTAAGAAACATTGTAAGTTTTTTTAGAATTTTGCGGTGCACAGTTTTTGAATTATTGTCGATTTTTATTGAATTGTTATGTAAATCAATAATATATATTTTCCAATTTAAACTATTTACAAGTTGGTGTAATTGCATATGTGGAAGTCCTCACCAAAACGCTACATTTCCATTTTCTTTAAAAAATAAATTGTGTACTTAGATCAGCTCCCATTTCTGAATTCGATCGAAAACTCAAAAATTTATCTATGCTTAAATTAGAACTGTTTTTCCCTAGAGCTTGCTTTAGACATAATGTAATCAGTGAATGACATAATCAAATTTTCTTGAACTGCGTTGGAAAAATGTAATAATGGAAATGAAGCGTTTTGAAGTGGACTTCTTCATATCTCCTTAGTTACCTTAAACTCCTATTGCCAATATTTAACGAGATTTAATATTTTGTGTATAATTTGGATCAATTTTCAATTGACATTGCTATTGGCATTTACGCAAAAAAAATCATTTTTATGCGCCTATGGTCTGGCGATATAAAAAGTCTACAACACAACTTTATTTAAATTATTTTTGTCAGTTTGTTCTTCTAGGATTCACGGAACCCTCGGCGAGTGAATTTTATTCGCTTTTTTTATATTTTAAAGGTTAAAAACTAAAATAAAAAATCGGTATTTACAATTTAACACAATCGGTATTTTAATGTAGTATAAATAAATGGTTATGAACAATAATTCAAATTGAATTATAGATTAAATAATATCTACATACACAAAATAACTACTGTTATTATGAAATAAGGGATCTGATAGAGACAATTATTTTTTTACTATGGTAAATTGAAATGTTAATTCCATGTAAGTGTATATGTATTAGAATAATTTTTTAACCTATTTGATGCAACATGGGGGGGGGGGGGGGGTTCGAACCCCCAGCAGCCCCCCCTTGCGTACGCCACTGGTACATATACATATACATATACATTATACATATATATGCTAGAAAACAATTTTTAATGTGTGATAGATAATAAATAAATACTTTGATTTAATGTTATGCAAATAAAACATCATATTATTTTGTTGAATTTTATTATGTGGAAAATTGTGAAAATTAAAATTTTCTTAAATGTTAACATGAAATGTTTTATTTAGTTAGTTTAATTACACAACATTTTCATTAATTTCCATGTTCTAGGAAATAAATACATGCTTTGATTTTTATGTTTATTAGAATGGAAATATAATTTTGATGACATTTATTTTTTCTGATTAAATCTTGTAGTATAAATATAGTTTATTGTATTTATTTGTAAATGGGAAAAGAACAAATGACGAAAAAAAAATCAATAGCAACAACACAGAATTCAATTCAATTCAACAAACAAAATGCTTAAATAAGTTTTGTTCTAACAATGTTTACATTACATTAGATTTGCATTTTCCTATTTTCTTTCAATTTTAAATTTTTGGAAAGAACAAAAGCAATATTAGATTTTCATACAGTTTTCTATATTCACATGTTGTTCTTTTGGTTTATCAGAAGTTTTTTTTTTAAGATATTGAGGAAAATGATAAGTCGATTTTATTTATTTTTTGTGATGTTTAAATGTTAAAAATGAACAAGTATTTAACTTTGTATTTTGTTGAAAGTAAAATAAATTAACTAGTTAAGAATAAAGAAGAAATTTTTAATTCATGCCGAGAACAAACAATTTTCATGCTCGTTTATTTTGTAATTTCAGTTAAATAAAAAATAAATAGTTTTAGATTCTTGTTATATATAAAAATTATATAACCTCTGAATTATTATGAATTTTCGTTTATTTTTAGACTGCTATTAAGATAATATTCACAATCCACAATATTGTCAACAATAACAACAACTCTACAATATTGTCAACAATAAATAAAATTTTAATGGCAACGTTATGAAAGGAAATTGTATTTTGTTGAATCGAAATTATGGACAAAGAAAAATAAAAATATTAGTAAAAACGCAATCTATTGTAATACAACAAACACGTAATAGTAAGGATAAAATTTCATACACGACGAGCCAATTTTCATATTCACCCTCATAATATTTTATTCAATCACCCTAAATGAATAAAAATGTACCAGTTCTTTGCATATAAACTGACGGATTTTTATAAAATTGAGAAGCTGCTATGGTAGGCAAATATCACGATGTGAAACATTACATACTCAAATCTCTCAAACAAAATAAATTTTGAGTGAAACTTTGTTATAAGCAAAAACGAAATGCAGAAACAGTTGACTTTGTTCTATTCATAATAAAAATTGCATTCGAATTGAGAGTTGAGACAATAAAAAAAGAAAATTAGAAAAAATAGATTTCAAATATTGATAACGGTGATGACAGGCAAACAGAAGGACGCAATTAAAATAAAAATAATTATAAAATTGCATGATAGACAGATAGGTTTTCGGTTTCACATAAACATATGAGGGTGGTTTTATCGTTATTGTTAAATGACTTATCAAAATCATATACACGATCACTGTTGGAGTTATCCTGGAACTGTTTTGGATATTAATGAGAATTTTGTTTTTGCGGTAAATGCTTGAGTGGTCGTAATTATGATAAAATATTCGGTAATAGAACTTCGTTTTTTAATTTTAATTTTTTTACTGATTGTGTTTGTGCGTTGAATATGTGTCACAAGCAGAAAACATATCAAACTGACAAAATAAGTTTCACAATTTGTTTAATTATTGCCGGACAATTAAACGGATATACCTTCGTTTTTACGGTGATCTCTTCGTTTTAAAAAAGTGTAAAGGCAGGCTTATGGAGCGACTTCTGTGTCCAAATTCCTCTGTTCCAAATTCTATATATATTTTCTCACAAACTTTAGGTGCTATCAACTTGAAATTTGCTGCAGTTAAAAAATGTATTTGACCAGTCCTAAAAACTGGAGATAAGGCGAGGTAAGGCATGTCACACGAAAATTGATTATTTTCCATGCGACAATAATTTTTGTTGTACCATGTAAGCACAGTTTTCGATTTATTATTATTTGCATGGAATAATCTTAGAAGTGGATAAATTCGATAATGTTGATAAAAAACGTTTATCGACCACAAACACAAAATTAATTTACTCTTCAAGTGGTGTAAACCAATAGATATGATCTCTTCAACAAACGCCAGTATTTTTTTTATATTTTTTTGTCTACGGGTATAACCACTCTGCGAACTCCAGGTACTGCTATTGATATATGAGTTAACGTGACATAGCGTGGTATATATCTCTAGGCGTGGTTATATTTTAGGGGTGCTGGCGGAACATCTGCATTCAGTCAACGGTAACACCCGAAATTTTAAATGTGGACTATTCCTTGATGATAGTATGCTATTACTTTCTCGAAGATATGAGCTTTAATATAACGCTATATCTGGAATTTAATCATTGAGGAGGATAGTGCGTCACATCAAGGAATCAAAGAATATGCCATTAAGTGGATTATTCTCAACTCCATTTTAGTGTTGTTTCTGCAAATTTGCTTTTTTTATTTCATTTTAAAATTTATTTTTTTCATCCTTTCCGTGGAAGTCATGGAGCATCAATTCAGTGTTGTAGAGTTCGTTCAATGAATTATTCAAGTAGATGCTGAGTTTTTGTACAAAATCATCCCAAGCGAGCAGATTTTCTCCTGTTAATCGTCAATTAATGCCAATACAATGACGGAGGAGGAGGTCTAATACTGCTTAAACGAAATTCAGAAACATGTATGCAAAACGTTCATGTGAAAATTATGAAAAAAACAGGTGCGTTTGTGCCAGCAAAGTGGCTGCGAGGTAGTTTGTTCGATGCGCTGTACCTTAGATAACCCAATTCTTTATATTTTATGATGCAATAAAGAATTACTATTTTAAAAAATCAACTCTTTTTTCTATTTAAATCTAATCTTGCGTAAATTTTGTGATTTCCTTTATATATGGTGCTACAACACTCTTCGCTTTATAGAAAACCCAAAACTTGATCTGAATCTTTTTATACATCAGCAGGATAATTTTGGCGCGTTTAGCAAAATCAAATTTACAATGAAGCTTTGACTTGGTGACAAACAAACTTTTGGTATCATAATTATAGCATATATCCTTTACTTACCTATTATTCATTCAAATAGAATCAGGCATACCAATGTACGAAAACCCATAAAAGGGATCGGAGACAAAGTTTGAAATTTTTTAAATATTTTTTAACTAATGTTTTTTAGCCAGTAACAATCAAGAACTCATATGATCTACAGGGAAAAACTAGAGAGGACTTTGTGGTACAATACAGAATCAATCTGCTGTAGTTTAGCTCCCAAAACTACTTTTGTTTTCAGAATGTCTGGTACCTTCCCCAACAACTACAATGAGACCCTAAAGAAACATGTGTAAATCCGGTTCTGAGGAGCAACAACAGTGAGGATGAAAGTATCCGAAAGCAAATACTTGGGACTGCTAGATACTGCAACTTCAAAAATTCCAGACCATATGCTCAACACAAAATTCACCTCCAACAGAACCAGATGAGCAATCTAAAGACTCTCTTACAAATTGCTGGCGGGTGATGTTATCTTTTGGACCTTTTACAAAAGGGGGTGAGAACTATCCTCACTTACTTAGAGACTCGGTTTGAACCAGACTTTGGTCATGTTTATATATCACATATATCGAAAGAAACTTGGGTAGCGAAAATCCGAAATTCTACGTCCACGCCGTGCTACCTGGGAACGCTAACAGAATTAGGTTGGTGTAGTTGAGAGGGGCAGAGTAAATACTGCTTATACTCAATGATTCTGCACCATGGCGAGTCATTGGCGCCATAAAACCAATGCAACTCAAGCGTCTGTTCTCCATGTTAGGGGCGGCTTGGAGCAGGCGTCTGTCTTGGATCAAGCGGCTCGCTATATAAATGTGTAGAAAGCGTCTGTTCTCCATGTTATGGGTGGCTTGCAGCGGGCGTCTGACTTGGATCAAGCGGCTCGCTATATGAACGTGTAAAAAGGTTGTTTCTGGTGACCTTAAGATGCAGAACGAACCCATTCACGAAAATTTGGGTTGAGCGAAGGGCTACCCAAGTAGCAAAATTGGTGTTGCTTTGGGATGTCATTTCTTAATTCCAACTTATTTCATTCGTTTTTTGGTATGTTAAATTTTTATTTCTTTAATGCTTCTTAAATCGTTCTTAAAACGGTACTCTCATCTTGGTTTTAAATCGGTATGTAAGATCTCACTTAAAGTATTCTTAAAGACTTCTTAATTTAGTATGCATATCGACATCTTAAATCGGAATGTATGAGCACGCGTAAAGAATTCTTAAAGGCTTCTTAAATTGGTATGTATATTAGAAGTATTAAATCAGTATGATGTGCCTTCTTAAATACGTCGAATATTGGTATGTCACATACCATAAGTTTGTAGTGATGTACACGGAAAAAATATGTTGGTAAATTCTACACTATTAGTTAAACGAAATCAATTTTGTAGCTTCATATACAATTTAGTACGATTGACAAAACGTTTTAGCGTTAGACAAATGCTTCGTTTGTTGTTCTTAATTTTAGATCATGCTACAAAATTAATTTGATTGAACTTACTTATTGTAGATTACACCATCTTTTTTTTACAGTGTACATGTTGAAAACTAATTATACCCAAAATAGTATATATTCGTTATTGGTTTGCCTTCCGTATTAAGAAGGAATTTCATCTTTTTTGGTATTGTGTCATACTAAATTAAGAAGATATTTGAACTTAATTTGAGAATTTTCCATCTACTTGAGCAAGAACAAAGTTCCGCCATATTTTCATACAGCAATTTTTAAGAATTAATTTGAAAAAATTTCCGTTAAAATATAAACATTAAATATTGCACAAATTTTTTATTTTTACTTATATTTAGATAGCTAACAACGATGTGAGCATGAATATGTCGGTGTTTGATCTACAAATAATTTAAAATATAATTTAGGGCGCATTGGATTTTGGCATATTTTCAGCAATTGTAATCAATTAGAGAAATTATGGAGGCGCGTGACTTTTAAAGGAGCTAGAAGTTCCAATTTCACCATAAAACTCGTTTGGTTTGCAAATATCGGTTCAATATCTTCTTAAAACTGATTTTAAACCTTACGTATAATTTTTCTTTATTATCAATTCTTTCATTAAATTTAAAAACAGCATAACATGTCATATTTTTTTGTTTCATTTCAACATTGTCTATTACTTTAATTTAAATCAATTCAATAAAGATAAAGAGAGATAGAAAATTCTGCTTCACTCTTTGACTTTGATAGTATATAACAAAAAAATGACATACCGATTTAAGAAAGAGTTAAGCCGGAGTTGAAATATAACATACCTATTTAAGAAGCAAATAAGATAGAAATACGCTTCTTAATTCGTTCTATAGGACCGCCCACATGGGCCTTTTTGTACTTAATTCATACTTAAATCCTTCTTTAAGAAGGCGCGTTGCTTTATTTAAGTCTTCTTAAATCCTTCTTTAAGTACTGACAATCACTATTTTTGCTACTTGGGTAACACCCCATTTCCGTAAAAAAATTATTGTCATGAATTCTGTACACAGGCCTCGGAATATCTCGGAATCATTATTGGAACGACCTCGGAAACTGTACCCGGACTACGATTTAAAAATGGGAACCTGGAACGTGCTAAGCCTTAGAAGACCAGGAGATCTCCTAAAACTCACACAACAAGTCGAGAGCTACACACTAGATATAGTGGCATTACAAGAACTAAGATGGCCAGATAGTGGAATCCATGAAACAGCGAAAGGATACACTCTTTATTATTGCGGTCATCAAAACGGAGGAGAATTTGGAGTTGGCTTTCTTATACACCGTCGCGTGAATCAGCATGTTATCGACTTCATGCCCAATTAATATGCGGTTATGCACACTGAGAATCCGCACGCAAAAATTCAATGTAACGATCGTCAATGTTCATGCACCTACTGAAGATATAGCAGATGATATTAAAGACCTGTTTTTCCTAGAACTCGAAGAAGTCATCAATAAAATCCCGCGGCACGATATAAAAGTCGTGGTAGGTGACTTTAATGCTCAAATCGGTAGGATCGCAGAACTTAAAACACATATCGGCCCTAACAGCTTGCATCATACTAGCAACAATAACAGTTTTCGCGCAACCGAGCTGGCTATGATGTATGATCTAGTAATTTCCAGCACTTTCTTCCCTCACAAGAGAATTCACAAGGCAACGTGGAAATCAAATGACGGAAGAACGGAAAATCAAATCGATCACGTCATGATCTTTAAGAGGCACTCCACAAGTGTAAGAGGGTGCTGATATGGACACTGATCATATGCTTGTCATCTTTAAGTACAAGTGCAAATTATCATCTACATTTAACAGACAAGCAAAAAAGACCGTGCGCTGGAACGTCGATGCATTTAAACATCCGGAAACGCTGAACAGAGATCAGGAAATAATAATACAAAACATAGAAGAGCATGACATCTCTTCTGAGATGCCATTAAACATACAAGAAGAATGGCAAACGCTTCAATCAACCATTATAGCCGCAGCACAAACTACAATAGGAAAGCGGCCAACGAAATCACACAACGAATGGTTCGACGACGAGTGCCGCCAATCCGTTGAACATAAACAAAAACTACGAGAAAAATGGTTAACAAGGAACACCCGAAGCTCCGTAGCTGATTATCTATGCGCCAGGAAAGCCTCAGCAAAACTTCTACGTAAAACGAAACGCGAACACATGAAGAGCTGCATTGAAGACATCAACCAACATGCGGCCAACGGAAATTCAAAAGAGTGCTTTGCCAATGCACGGAATCTGACAAAAGATTTCCACCCAAGATCTACAGCCATCAAAAATGAAAATAATGAGCTTACAACAAGTGAACGTGATGTGCTGGCAGTGTGGCGATCCCACTTTCAAGACCTATTGAATAGGACGAATGAAGTTCATCCTATTCGAGCAATTGCTCCATCAACTGAGGAGATTTTTGTCCCTTACCCAGCAATAGAGGAAGTGGAAGCTGCAATTAAAAAACTGAAAAATGGCAAACCACCAGGTTTCGATGGAATTCCCGCAGAACTTTTGAAAAATGGAGGAGCAGCTCTGGTCTCACGTATATACGATCTGATTCTTGCAATCTGGGACCAAGAAGAACTACCTGCTGAATGGAAAACAGCTTTCATTGTTCCGCTACATAAGAAAGGTGACCGTCTAAAGTGTGCGAATTATCGTGGCATCGCACTGTTGAACACAGCATATAAAATACTAGCTAATGTCGTACTTGCTCGACTCATCCCGTTCGCCGAATCTATCATCGGTGACTATCAGTGTGGTTTTCGTCCCAACCGCTCAACCACAGATCAATGTTTTACATTAAGGATAATTCTGGAAAAATGTTGGGAGTACAACATCAGCATTCACCAGCTCTACGTTGATTTCAGGCAAGCATATGATAGTATCATCCGCGACAACCTCTGGTCCGCACTCATATGCCTTGGTATCCCAGAGATACTTGTTTCTCTGTGCAAACTCACAACATCGGGATCAAATTGTAGAATAGTAATCGAAGGGTCAGTTTCTGATCCTTTCGATATAACATCAGGTGTTCGACAAGGTGACGCACTCGCGCCTGTACTGTTTAATTTGGCGCTGGAGTACGCGATAAGAAAAAGCCGAATTGAGACGCAAAACTGCATATATAATAAATCTAGTCAAGTTCTTGGCTACGCAGATGATATTGTGCTTCTCGGACGTAGAACGAGCGATATTAAAAATAGTCTCTCTCAGCTTGAAAGAAATGCTAAACGACTTGGATTATGCATCAACATCGGCAAAACTAAAGTGTTAACAACATCTAAGAACATACCTCCCGGAAATCTGGATACTGGCGACTACGAAGTGGCACGCGTGGAAAACTTCAAATACCTCGGATCTGTAATAACATCGTCAAATGACATGCAGGCAGATATTAAAGCCCGTGTCTCTGCCGCATACAGAGTTTTCTACGCATACTCAAAACTTCTGCGATCAAAACAGCTTTCGCGGTCGTGTAAACTCACACTTTACAAAGCATTAATTCGACCTGTGCTTACATTTGGAAGTGAAAGCTGGACACTGACTTCCTCCGATTGTAGAATTTTATCAACATTCGAGAGGAAGGTCATACGAACAATTTATGGTCCATGTAAAGTTGCTGAAAATCAGTATAGAATCTGAATGAATCACGAAATCAGACAGCTTCTTGGAGGCTGCGATGTAATCGGATTCATTAAATCCAACCGGATCAGATGGTTTGGTCATGTAGAAAGGGCTCCATTATATAGAATGATAAAAAAAGCGTCCCAACAACAACCAGCTGGTGTTCGTCGAAGAGGAAGACCTAGAGAACGCTGGCGTGATGACATCATCCAAGACCTTCGTGATATAGGATGTCGAAACTGGGGTCAACTGGTCATGGAACGAGATGATTGGAAGCTGATTGCACAGACGGCAAAATCCCTTCATGGGATGTAAACGCCAGAGAGAGAGAGAGGAAAGAAACTAGGTTCATTCTTATACCCAAAAGAGAAAAGGACTCAAAACGCATCCAAAATAAACAGGTCAGTAAAAGTCAAAAGCAAAGTCTAGGTCCAAACAACCTCAATTAGAAATAGCATGCATCAGTCAAAGAAAACTTGCTTGCATACTTGCATGCTTTGCATACTTTTTATACGTCATCAAAAGACGAATCGAAAAATAATTGACATAAAAAGATTTGATTCTGTTGCTGTTGCTACATTTATCAGGTGTCTTCAGAAGAGGTTGTTCTGTTCTATCATTTTACTGTTGGGATAGAGCCCAGAGTCGGTACTAAAACAACTTACATTTTGTAAGTACTACACAATGTGTGTAGCAAGTAAATGTGTTTGATGAACAATACCCTTATATATACGCACAATATGGTGGATCTTTATGAAGCAACACTACACTCTTTAACTGTCGTACTTTAAATCAAACGTTAGCATTGACAGCTGTCTACGAATGGTTGATGAAAGATAATGCATGCGTACTCACACATATTATATATGTGAGTGTTAGGCGACAGTCTAATGACATCCATTAGCTTCAACTCGAAGCTTGTATATAAATAATACTTAAATCAAAAAAAAAATTGGATCACCAATACACTTGTTACACTTGTCCGGTCTCTGCCCACGTACGGCTACAAGGTAGTGGCATTACAGAATTTTTTACAATTATTAATAACATGACCCACCCAAAACTTTGATGAAACCGTGGGGTACTAATTCATTCGAAACAGTTTCTGGGTATTCTCACGGATTCAAAACATAAAAAGAAGTGACCTGAACAGTAGCTACCAATAGATTTAGATTGTGCAATGCTGGAGCATTGGGCGAATAGAGCATCGCTTATTTTACGGTTTTCGTACAATTTGTATATGAAAATGTGCGAAAAATGAAATAAGCATTATTTAGCTATTTGAATATCCCAAGTCCAAAATAGTATTTTAATTTAGTTATTATCAAAATAAAATATTTACTTATTTATTTATTATTAAAATAAAATATTTATTCATATATTTAGTATTAACATAAAATATTTAATTATTTAAAAAAAGGTAAAGCATGAACCTTCTCGGTTCCCCATTTCAGCACACCAGATATGGCACCTCTTACTAAAAATATATTATTATTTACAACTAAATTAATACTAATTCCATTCCTGAAGAAGGTTACCGAGCACCAGACTCTAATTCTCAAAGCTTCAATGGCCATGGTTATCACTGCAATAAAAGGAAAATACAAAAAAAATAAATAGTGTATTGAATGTAAAACCTGAAAATATTGAAATTGGATCCTCCATACTTCACTTCATTGAAAGAGTCAGAGAATATGTTCAACAGTGGTACCGATAGCGAACACCTAAGGTGCTGTTACTGGGTAAACACTTCTCCACACCCAAAAACTCAATCCCAATCTATAATCGCATATCCTAAGACAGGCGACCTATGATCATGTGTTAATGTTATGAGGTGAAACCCCATGGATGGCTTCTTAGGCCAACCATGGCAGCAAAAAATGAAATTGAACAATAAAAAAAGTAATTTTACAAAATAATAATACAAAAAAAAAACGAACCATAACCAGTCCAATGCTGACCTGCCCAATCCTGGTTGAAATATTTTTGCAATCCTCTTCAAATGATATTTGTTTTCCAATCCTTTGTACGGAGAATGTAATAACAAATAAGGAACTTATATATTCATTATTTTCTACTGAATTTTCAAAACCTAATTTTCGTCCAATCTATAGATATATTTCGCTTGTTAGCCAATATTATAATAATACATAATTTTAATTTATTTTGAAAAACGATTAAGTGTATCACAAACAATTTGATCTGCTTTTATTTTGGAATTCAAATTTTCGTATGATAACCAGTTTCAATTTCCTTTTAAAAAATATTGTACCCCACCGCATAATTTCAAATATCCAAACAAGATGTTCCATTAAACAACAAAAACATAAAATTTTCCATTTACAATTTTCCTTTACCAATCTGGTATATATGATTAAATTTATTACCATTAAGGTAGTACATATTACTTTGTAGTTTTGGTATTTAAATAATTTTTAGAGTACAAATGATATCGTAAAAGAATTATTTGAATATAAAACAAAAGTAATGACGTTATCAAAATATTTCATCGATCATTTAAACATTACGTTCTCTGACTGACAGTGTCTAGTCGTAACATATGTCATCTAATAAATTGCTGTATTGGGTACAGTTTCTCCAAAGAGCTTCATGCACAAGAGCACAACTGTAGCTACCTTATCTATTACGTTTGTTTGATCCATCCATTTATAGAAAATTATCGGGACACTAATGGTCTGGCGTTTTAGCTTAGTATGACTTCATAAATGTCGAGTTTATTTAAATTCTGTTCGTAACATGAATTAATGTAAGACCTCCAAAAATATGGACTTTTTGTAGCAGAATTTATGTCAAAGGAATTTAATTAATTTCATAATATAATGAAAGAACAACATTAAAGTAACAGCAACACTGTATAATGTAATATTTTTCTGATTTTGCAAGGCTGCAGTGATCCATATCTACTACATAAAGCAATGTCCAACCAATCACCATCATTAAAGAGTCAGCATATAAGCATAACTTGCCAACAAGATATGGAAATCATTCATGAAGGAAATAGACAAATGTTTAATACAAAGAACGCAAGATCTCATAGAAACATTAAGTATTTAGCAACATACGCCTGGGATAGTTAATTAAGTCGTAATGGTCCCCAGCTTCTACGACAAACAAAGCACACATGCACTGCAACTGATATAAGAAAACTAAAACGATTTTGTGACATCGGTGAACAATTGACCAATGTAACTAAGACTCTGTGCGAATCGACAAATACTTGACAGAACAAAATTTTGGTAAAAATGAAATTAGTGAAAAAACAATATGAATGTTAGGTGAAGAACTTTTAAATTTTGTTGTGCGAGAAACAATAATGTCAAAATTTGAAAAATTTGCAGACATAAATTTGTTAAATATAATTCTATATAATGAGCAATACCAACAAAAAATATTTGTCAATGCTCCTTTTATACTTAATTCAGCAGAATAAAGCCCAAATTAATAGAAAAGTTATACTAAACAAATAGGTTCATCATATTATTAGAGATGTAAATATAAAATGAGGTTAGATGGAATAACTAAATTTTTTAATTATTTTAAGCCAATGGAATACTGTCGATTTAGAGTACACGCTGAAGGGATAGAATCAATTTTAATGGAATAATAATATGTATTACCAAATAAGAATAACAACAAAATTCAACCAGAAATAATCACTTTTGTAAATAATTTCCTTCTGCCATTATTTGATGATGCTAAATAGTTAAACGATGATGATGCTAAATAGTTAATTCTTCCTTTTCGTTATGATGAATAAAAATTTCAAAATACAAAATTATGACAATTAATATAATTTGTATCTGTCATTATTTCGTCGTTTCGCACAGAACCTAAGAATTCTCATGCACATACCTGTAGGAAGCGTCAAATATACGACACGCGTCGAGTGTATATTCTACAGATCGTTACTTTTTTCAATGACAGCGCATATTTAGTCGACGATCTTTGGTGCATAAATACGCTTCTCGTGTAAATAGTCTGAAAAGTTTTCGCTTGGCTAGTAAAATATTAAACGATTTCGTTTTATTTCATTAAACGCGTTTCGACATGTTGGTATCGTAAAATGACATCGTAAAATACATTGTGTAATTAGAAAGCGGCTCAATTATGAACAATGCGAACGATACGAGCCACTACTAATTGACAACACACAAACATATACACCTTTGCAAGCTTAAAATGTTGTCGTAAATGCTCTACGTGTAGTGAAAATGACGCGTATATGATACACGCCGATAGGTATGTTTGACGTTTCAAAATCGTAAAAATGAGATACGTGTACGTCTAATTAGAAAGAATTAGATGATAAAAACAGATATAAAATCCATCTTTCGCCTTAAAATTTATTCTATTCTTTTTAAAATGGCTGGAATAATTAACATATATTCAAGAGTGAGACATAAGACAAGACCATCAAAGACATTTAGCGATAACTGTTCTAATTCAAACAAACAAGTCCCAAACCATAGCGAACACTTCTGCTCTTTTAAAACCACTAAAAATATGTAGTATTAAGAGCAATACCAAAAAACATTTACTAGTGATACTACATGTCAGAATCTTGAAGAATGTTGTCAAATGCACTTGTAAATTATTCCACAAATTTGCACTTGTAAATTATTCCACAAATAATTAATCGAAAAATTGCAATAAATCAAAGAAATCAAAAACTCAAAATAAGAATATTCATAGACGTCAATCTAAACATTGCTATAAATTATCACGTTCCCCTTGCATAAACTTGAATAGAAATAATTACAAGGTTTCGTTCTCATTGAGTGAATCATAAACATTATCGTCTAAAAAAGCATAAAAAATGTTTCAAGAGGGTTAGTCATCTTAATTCTGATTTTCAAGAAACAATATCAATTTTCTTTTCAAAACCAAATCGCATTATAAAATTCTCTTGGTCAATCTAATTATTTATAATTGGTATCCGAATCTTTTTTATTCGACAAGAATTTGGAAAACAATTTACCGTAAGGAATATCGTTTAACCAGTATTGAAAGAATTTCCGTTTTGAGTCAGTTGATCAAATAGACAAGATCAAACCCTTTAACTTCGATTCATTATTTTTATAAACAAACCAACTTATTCCTCTTTTTTGTATTTATTCTAAACAAACATTTGCTTAGACTTTGTTTTTTTTTTTGGTTTTTAGGTTCAGGCAAACAAAAAAATATTCTCTTAATGTCAATATTTTCTTTCCTGGTTCTTGTTTGAATGGGAATTTAAATAGTCAAATCAAAGTAATGTTTATCAACAGAAATGACAACGTTTTCATAAGTAATTAAAGTGGTTTGGGAAAGGTTTTTATTGTTTTGTAAGATGCTTGAAGGATAAGAATAAAAAAAATGGGTTAAGTTGTTGGGAAGGAAGGCAGCTGCGATTTTGAATCTTTATTAAATGTATGTACTGGTTTTACGCTTTACCAAACGTTGAAAAAGGAAATATGTACTATAAATAATTTAGAAATAATAATAAATTCATTAATTTTGTTGTAATATTTTTCGAATTCATTCTCATTTTTTTATTTCAAATTGATCGTTAACAAAATATGTTTAATCTTTAATTATGTTCATTTTCCTTTTCAACAAGAATTCTTTTTATTAGAGTTCTACAATAAAATCCAGATGAGCTAAGGAATGATTGTTCTAATATTGAAAATAATATGGGGATTATTTATTTCAAAATATGTTTTTCGAAGTGGTTTGAATTTTTTATTTATACGAGCCAAATTTTAACTACGATTTAAGTAGTAGACATTCTGAAATGAACCTAGCTTAGTTTTCTTCATCCTTAGTTGTATTTAAATAAAAACTTTTTACTCTCGATAAACTTATTAACTTCTACAAAATCTATAAAAATACTATTTAACATCTAATTAGAATCTCAAAAAACTATTTTCAGACTATTTGTTCTCAAAATACTACTACTTTACACTTAAATAAGCACCTAAATCAATACCTCACTAAGTACTCATCATATTCTAAAAACTTGATAAGTCCTATCAATTCTATCAACCACAAAAATAACATCTCATTTGAATCTTCAAAAACTATTTACGATCAATTTTGAATCGGAATCATGTACATCGGAGTCATGTACTTAAATATTCTGTCTAAAAATAGATAGAATATATAAAGTAGAATTGGCAGGACCTAATGAATTTTTACACACTTTTATTTTAGTTTATTTAGGACCAAAACAAAGTAAAATTTGTAGCGCTTATTTAACAACTTAAACGGGATTTTTTCGATAACTCGCTTTTGGAGGTGCTATGCTATGTTACGACATCGCCCCAAAAATCCTAATTTTTGAACAGCGTTCTTAGTTATTTTAAAAACATGAGAATTCCATATCATATTATTTTCAACTTCTACTCCTAGAAGTCTAACAGATTCTTTCTCTACAAGATCTTTAGAGTCGAACTTTAATTGAAACGGATTATGTGTAAATATTCTAGAAAAATAGCAAGCCTGTGTTTTACTCGTATTGAATTCAACACTAGCAAATCCCCAATCCAAAATAGTTTTAAGGTCATTATTCAATGAATCTATCATATTTGATTTACAGTTATTAAGCGCTAACGGTGAATCTAATTTAGAGTTTTCATGAAACGCATAAAGCGTGCTATCATCAGCAGAACTATGGATAGGACTAACTTTTGAATTCAACAAATCGTTAATATAAATCAGAAAGAGTATTGGTGACAAAACAGAAGCTTGAGGAGTTCCTGCATTAGTTGAAAATATTTCCGAAGAGACACCATCAACGTTGACTCAAAATTTCCGCTCGGAAATAAAGTATGCACGAAATAAGTTGCTCATCCAAACCATAACATCTTAATTTGGAAGTTAGATTGTTATGCCAAACTTTGTCAGATGCCTTGGATGTATCAAGCGCAACACCGAAAGTTTCACCATGATTTTCAAGCAACTTGTTCCAGAAATCAGTGACAAAAGAAAGTAAATCTCTCTTCCTTTTCGGAAGCCGTATTGTCTTTCATTGAGTAGTTTTGAAGACTCTAAGAAGCTAATTAAATTAAAATTAATGTAATTGTCTGTAATTTGTTGGATCAGTTTTATTACCCTTTTTAGGAACTGGTTGTACACTAGCCATTTTTCATAATTCGGCAAAAACGCCTTTCTTATATGACAAATAAAAGATTTTAGGGAGGATTGGTTCTTACGAAAAATTATACGCCCTATTATGAATGAAACTCTAGGAATTGGCTTAGGTAAGAAATTTGGTTCGCGTAGTGTAGAAGTTTTAGAGAAATAATTACCAGAATGTTAGCTTTTCCTTTGGGTCAATGACCGGCATATCTTTATCAATAAGGCATATCTTTTACAAAAATTACCTTGGACAGCCTTAACCGCCTTAAAAAAATTACGTGAACCAGATAAAAAGTCATAGAAGTGAGACGACACACTGGGTCGAGCACTTAATGGAGCACATACAAAAATATTCTTGAGACTCCTTGCTGAGGAGTTTTTTTTTTTGGATTTATTAAGCAAGAAGGTTTGGTAGAGTAAATATGGTTTTTCAATAGAATGAACACCTTTTCCGAGAATTCCACCCGACGTTTTTAAAATCTCCAGTCCCACTTCCATGCTATTTAGAAAACCTTCCGGAAAATACTTTTCCTTAAGATTAGGATATTCCTGCAACCGAGAATGAATATATTCATTTTAATGAATGATTTCTTTTGTTTTTATGATAAATTAACGGAGGAATTTCAGACAAAAAAAATTATCCAGTATTTTGTTTTAAGACTATCGTGTTTTAAGGATGAAAAACGAAGAGTTGGAACTTATTTTACAATTATTTACTCCGTACGTGCTCTTAATCGGTGCTTTGTTATGATTTTTAGGTTAAGAGACATGAATTCCTTATATGTACCACATTTTACCCCCATATATCCCTACCGCCGCAGGAGGGATCGATTTTGATCGATTATGATCAATGTTGATCTACGGGTCTGACTACCCTGCGTACTCCAGTCCCTGCCATTGACATATGAGTTAGCGTGAGATATCACATACCACTGGCAATGGCAGGAGATGTCATTAGCCAAGATGATATCTTAGGGTGTTGGCGGACGAACTTTAATTAGTCAACGGCAGCACTTCCAGTCTTAGCTGGGCAGCGTTCCGTAGCGGTACCGCTCATTAGCTCTTCCGAGGAATCGAACCAACACGTAGTTATGTGTGGGCTTTGTGCCTCGATTAAGGTGGTGGGCGGTGCGTCTGGGGTGCGCTGCATCAGCTGGATTATTGGCATTTAGTTTTGTTTTGTTTTCTGCAAATTTCTCACAATTTGTTTTTCACTTATTATTTTGTTATTATTTCTTCATCTTATCATGAAATATTGGCATATGTCATATTTTGTAGTATGATAGGATTTTTTACTTAGTTATGCATTTTAAAATAAAACACAAAAAAATAAAATAAACATTTTGATATATATATGGCAGTACAACCGAAAAAAAATAAGTCTGCAAGTGGTAAAGCAAATTTGCGCAATCCACCCGCCCATAAAGCGGCATGTCCACGGAATTTGCAGGGACAAAACATATATGAATCAATAAAAAATTTTAAAATACATGTTCAAAACATCTGCGGATTGAACGCTAACCATGACCACGTGCAACATCATCTTGAGCACGACAAACCGAACATTCTATTCCTTACAGAAACACAAGTTTCTGAAAATTTTCTCTTTATAGAATCGCTTAATTCCAAATATAGGCTCGAATCAGCTTTCAAACTCCATCAGGGCGTATGCGCATTCATTCATGAGAGTGTTGCGTACACGCGCTTTCCAAATCTTGAACTACACGGTGACGGCTTCAATACAATGGTTTTAAAGATTTGTCTTCCAGAAATGACTTTTTTTACAATAGCTTTATACCGGTCCCCCAACAAACGTAACCCAAACTTTTTTAATATACTGACAAAAATTATGGACGAGATTAGAGCAAAGTCCCCTAATTGTGAAGTTATCGTTACCGGTGACTTCAACGTCCACAACAAATCATGGTTGGAATTCTCCAAATCGACCGACGATGTTGACAATAGTGGAAAACTGGCAGAAATTTTTGCCGCGTCTCAGGGCCTATTCCAAATTGTTAAAAGCCCGACTTTCACTCCCCGTAATGGCGGTGATAATAGTTTTCTACTAGATCTCTATCTTACCACAATGCCAGATATTACGAGTGTCGATGTTGCGAAAGGTAGTATTGGAAATTCTGATCATTATTTAATCTCATCAGTTATCAAAACTGATTTACTTAAAACTACAGCTCCCAAACCCCGTAAAATATTTCACTACTCAAAAATGGATAAGAGTGGTCTTCAAAATTTTTTCCATGGTTTCCCTTTCGACTGTCATTGTTTTTACACTGACAATGTAAATGTTTCTGCTCAAAACTTTACAGAAACCATCCAATTTGCTATCAATAAATTTGTCCCTTTCTCCATAGTAAAACCCAAACAAAAATATTTGTATTCGAAAGCTGCCAAAACGGCACTTAGAAACAAACGTAGATCATTTAATATTTGGATTCATAATAAAACTCCCACTAATCGATCCCAATATCTAAAGGCCAACAAAATATCTAATCAGATTATCTCAAACGAAAAGTCCGAAATTGACAGAGCGAAAGCCTCAAAACTTACGTCTATGTCTGTTTCTGACAAGAGTTTCTACAGTGCCATTAATTCTTTAAATTCTGGTACAAAATTTTCTATTCCCCCTATTATTGATGGTGATTTAATCGTCAATGATCCCGCAAGAAAAGCTAACTTGTTCGCTGAACGCTTTGCTCTGAACTCCACTGTTTTGGAAACTCCTAAAGAAATACCCCAAATCCAGTCTTCAGGAGTTAATATGAATGAACTTCACTTCAAACCCAAAATAGTCGCTAAACTTTTAAAGGGGTTAAACATCAACAAAGCATCAGGAATGGACAATATTCCACCCATTATTTTAAAAACCTTTTCCAAAGAACTTGCACCAACTTTAACTAAAATATTCTACCAATCCTACAAATCTGGTATATTTCCATCGTGCTGGAAGTTGGCAAATGTCCAGCCCGTCCCCAAAAAGGGACCAAAATCCGATATCTCAAATTATAGGCCAATAGTTTTACTATCGGTCCTATCCAAAGTCTATGAGCATTATATTAATACACATATTTCAAAATTTCTGGAAGAAAATCATTTAATATCCGACAGCCAATACGGTTTTCGAAACAAAAGATCAACTACCGATCTATTAAACTATGTAGCGCATTGTTGGAACAGCATACTTGATAAAGGTGGTGAAACATACGTTATCGCTTTAGACATCTCCAAGGCATTCGATCGAGTCTGGTATGCAAACTTAATCAACAAGCTCGTTGCGTACGGTTTTCATCCCAATGTTGTGAAGCTGATTCAAAATTTTCTATCCGACCGATACATTTCGGTAACCTTAGACGGATATTCTTCTGAGTCTAAACTAATTAACGCTGGTGTACCCCAAGGCTCAGTATTGTCCCCAACCCTATTTTTGATTTATATCAACGAATTGTTGAAAATCACCAGCAACCCAATAAATAGTTTTGCAGATGATAGTACTCTGCACAAGTCGTTCGAGCCCCTTCCTTCAAAAGGTAAAATGCACGAACGAATTAATCCTGCCCGGAGAGACGCTGCCATAAACGTGAACAAAGACCTGGATAAAGTCGCCGACTGGGGTCACCAAAACCTTGTCAATTTCAACTCCACCAAAACACAGCTGTTGATTGTTTCCAGATTAAAGACCGAGTTCCCCAAAGATATTTTATTTAGTATGTGTGATGAACCAATAGGTGAATGTAAAAACATTCGTTTATTGGGTGTCACAGTTTCAAATGACCTACTCTGGAACGATCATGTAATGGCGATGGCAAAAAGCGCGTCTAAAAAACTCGGCCTCCTAAATAGATGCAAAAAATTTTTCACTCCATACCAATTGCTCCATGTTTATAAGTCCTATATTCGTCCCTGTATGGAGTACTGCTGTCAAGTTTGGGGTGCTGCCTCTGTTTCCATCTTGGCCCTCTTGGACTCTGTTCAAAAGCGAGCTATACGAATTGTAGGTGATCGAACTTTGACATCAAAACTTGATTCCCTACAACATCGTCGCACTGTTGCTGACCTCGTTGTTTTTTACAAATATCGTCATCAGCAGTGCTCAGATGAAATCAGCGGCATCATGCCTCAAACTTATTCTTACCCTCGTTCCACTCGGCAATCGGCTGCCGCAACCAGTGAAACGGTAAAGATCCCGCGCTGTCATACTGGCAGATCGCAGAGAGACTTCTTTGTCCGAACTGCGTACAAATGGAATAGTTTGCCGGAACACTTAGTCTCAGGTGGCTTCAACCCACAGATGTTTAAAAAAAGCGTTAATCTACACCTCAGAACGCCAGTTGTTGTGGGACCCAGGTCGAGACCTAGGTCTTAAAAGGTATTTATGTGTTGTTGTGACACATATTCTAAACCCTATTACATAACACATTTTATTAAAAAAAAAAAAAAAAAATATAATAGTTGCTTACTTAGTCAAAAAGACAAAGCGTAGTGGTTTTATATTGATACAATAAAAAGTCTAAAAATTGATGGAAATTTTGAAAAAAGCATCATTTGGTTTTCCCCTGATGTTTAATAGTCAAGTCTGGCGCCTGGAGATTAAATTGCATAAGCCGGTGACTCCAGGTCAAGCCCTGCGAGGTGGTAGCTTTTGCTATGAGTGACATCATTGAAAAAAGTTCACACTTTAGAGCCCGTAAAGTGCAATTTATTGTAGCTAGGCGCAACTCTGAGTGTAATATACTTCAATAAAATTTTATTTGTAATAATTAAAGCTTATAAAGCAAAATTTTGAACTGCATAATTTAATAGGTTGAACTGAATTGCGTTCCACCAATTTGTTTTTAAATCAATTTGTCTATACCACAACAATAAACACCAAGATTTTAATTCAGCTCTCAACCATCAATCATTATTAAATCAAAAAACAAATAATTTTGATATGTTCATCGTATTAGTATTAAAATTATTATGAAGGGTTCCAGTAATTAACGTCCATCTTACATCTGTGAGTCTTATAACAATTGTAGAGAACATTATACAACTATGGCGTTTAGCTATCCTGAACCTAATATATCCATATAACAAACAACAGTATACACAAAACTTTTATTTGCTAAACTTTCATGTCATAAATAAATTCATTCTACGGAAAATAAACCATACAGTGCTTTTGACCTAAACAACAAATCAAAAAAAAAATGTTATTTCCAAAACAGAAATACAAATAACATGAAAAATATAATACAAAAATTACACAAATTGAAATAATAAATTGTTAAATTATACAACACAAAAAAACAAACAAAAATGAGTGTAATATCGATTACATTTTTTTACGAAAAAATTCGTGAAAATACAACAACTCCAGAAAATTTCTATCAACCACAAACATGCAAAATAAAAATATCCAGATTGAGATAATTTACATTTAAATTGTCTTTTATATTTATGTAAGAACCAATTTTTCAGAGGAAAATTAAAATAATATACAGTAAGTAATGAACGTCGGAGAAAAATGTATAAAAAACGGTTTTTATTGTCGAACAAAAATGGGAAGGGAAATTGAGTTTACCAATCAAAAACCTGATCAACTGATCAAATTTCAAATTCGGCAATAAATTACACATATATTCACTATAAAAATCGAAAAAATTTCGTTTCTCAAACAAAACATTAACAACCAACCCAAAACCATAAATCAAGTCTGGTACTACAGTAAACACCTGTTCCCATTCGATGAACTAAAAAATATCCCAGAACAAAAATTTTACGAATTTTCTATGAAAATATAAATTTTACCCATCACAACATTATCATAAAACAGAAAACATACATAGAATTTTTTTTGGATATATGAGCATGAACATAAATTTTCAACTTTGTTCAGTTTCGGCAGGAACACCAAAAAAAATGAAAACAAACATAGACTAACCAAACGAAACGAAGAAAAACCGGAAAATATTTTGAAAAAATTTACCAAAATTTTCTTTCTAATATGTGTACATACATCTTACACATATATGTATATCAAAGAGAACGTTAAATGTATGTAAGAAAATATTGTTTAAGTTTATATAAACGAAAAATAAGAAAGAAAATGTGAAATTTGTATAACAGAAAATTAAGAGAGAGGAAGGGAGGAAAATCGAAAACATGAAATTAAGTGTAACAGTTTTTCGTATTTTTATAAATAAATAATTCTATGATACATCAGAATTTAAACTCGAAATTTAAATTTTGTATTAAGAGTCTCGATTCGGAGAAACTAAACTAGATTCTTAAATTATAACATCAAAGCATTTTCATGCTAATATATAAAAACCATTAGCACATTTGCTGTGTAATTGACCTAAATTCGGATAATATTGGTCGAAAAAATAAAAACAAAGAATCTATGAGCTTGCATTCATAAAAAATAATTAGTTAAGTGAAGTCGTCTAGTGAGAGTAGCAGATAACATAGAAACCACGTATCAAGGAGAGTGCTATGTTTTAGTTAAGTTTCATATGAAATATACCTATTTCAATGTGTGTCATCTCTTTATATCCAAGCTCTGTTCTATACATTACATAAGTCCTTTAAAATATTTTATATACTTGTATCAATCGGCACTATTACAAATTATAAATTTCATCAAAAACAACAACGCTCTAAATTTCATCTATTGTCATATTTCCATTAATATTCATTGCCAACGTGAAAGTCAAACACAAGGAAGAATTTAAAAATTGCTATAGAACAGTGTGAATGCAACAAGTCAATCAACTTTCTTAGTTACAATTTTGTGTGTGCAAAATTGTGTGTGACATGTATTGTGTAAGACAACAAATCAATCAACTCGCAAATTGCGAGTTGATTGATTTGTTGTCTTACACAAGCTTTAACATATGTTTCTGAATATGATACAATCGTATGATTTGCAAACCCATCTTTTGTTGTACTTGTTCTTTTTATTTCAATAATGGGGAAACTGGATCATTCGGTTGTTCAAAATTGATTATTTGTGGTCTTCGTTGACTTTCACGTGGGTATGTGTATTGAGGGGAATGTTTTTTGTCAAATTTTGTTTAATGATTTCTTCTTATGCTGAAACTTTTTTATTTTGAAATTATGTGTAGGCGAAAGAAATAATTGGTTGTGATGTAGGTAGATGTATTGCTTTTATGCGACAGAGATAGGTATGAAAAAGCTTGTTTTTAGGGTTCCGTACTTTGAAAAAGTAAAAACGGTACCCTATTGGTGAGACTTCGGTGTCCGTCCGAATTTCTACATAATCGATTTTCTCAAAAATTATAAGTGCTATCAACTTGAAATTTTTTACAGTTATACAATGTATTTGTCCATGCCTACTGACAACAAGAAAATTATGAATATTTGTTTTTATCAATATTTTATGGACATTGATAAGGAGATAGTAAAACAAAAGTTTGTTTTAAGGAATCGAGTTTGGTTTAAAAAAATCAAAAAAAATTCAAATATTTCAAAAAGTCCTTTCAACGAATTATCGACTGCTTAGTTTTTAAGTTATTTCCAAAAACGTGTGTTTATTTTTTTGTCCCCACCTTAACCTCGAATATTACAAAAGCAAAAAATTGAAAAAATTCAAGGTTGTAGGAATTTTGCATACAAAAATCCGTTTTTTTGTTTTGGTTGTTATAATTTCAAATGTTTATTGGAGGGGGGTTGAGAGTGAAAATTACGAAAACAAAATATTTTTGGTCATGTCAAGTGGGGTATCAAATGAAAGGTTATTTTTTTTCTAGTCTAAAACAATTTTTTTTGTAATTTTCGAGAGCACAGTTTTTGACTTATTTTGGAAAAAGTGAAATTTTAGTTTTGTCCCCCCCCCCCACTTATCTTCGAACAATAAAAAAGAAAAAATTTAAAAAAATTCACGGTTGTAGGAACTTGGCAAAAAAAAATGAAAAAATTTTTTTGGTCGTTATAATTTCAATTGTTCTTTGGAGGGGGTTGTGAGTAGAAATTTTGAAAAAAAATAATTTGGACCTGGACAAGTGGAGTGTCATATGAAAGGTGTTTTTTTTGTAGTTCAAAACATTTTTTTTGTAATTTTCGAGAACACGGTTTTGGACTTATTTATAAAAATGTGACAATTTGATTCTGTCCCACCCTTTATCATCGAACATTACAAAAGCGAAAAATTGAAAAAATTCACAGTCATAGGTAATTTTGTAAAGATTGAACGAAAGCTATAGCGGTTATCTCATTATTTCAAATGTTCCTTAGAAGGGGGTCAGAGAAGAAATTTCGAAAAAAAGTTATTTTTGACCTTGACAAGTGGGGTGTTATATGAAAGGTTATTTTGTTTCTAGTCTAAAACCGTTTTCCGAAATTTTCAGAGTCACCATTTTCGATTTAAAATCGTGTTTTTGTGAAGAATTTCACGTAGAATTTTGAATTCTTTGATCAATTTTTTGAGGATCAATTTTGTTACTTTGCAGCAAATGTATAATTTAGTAACTAATTCAGAAAATATTTTATAATATTAGGGTTCTAAAATAATATTGAATAGATTATGGTTAGTCAGATGAACTCGGCATAAAAAACATTATTCGGGCTGACCATTGCAATATAGTAATCTTCATGGTCCAAGAATTGTAACCGTTTGTTATCGGTATACGCATTCCATTAATTCTCAATGATTTCGAGACTGTATTTATGTTTGACTAATAAACGAATTAAATTCAAAATTGTTGCCACCATTATTCCACAGTTATGGGTAAAATTCAACCCCACGTATAACTACATTAGCAAATACTGTTTTTTCATATTATTATATACACGGAACCCTCGGCGAGCGAGTTATATTCGCACTTGACCCGACTTTTTTTTGTATTATTATTTTGAAATTTGGAAATTTTCTTTACTCAATTTCATTTTTTATCAAAGCATATTTCTAATGATTGTGTACAGTGTTCTTGTTGATAAAGGGATTCCGAACCGAGATTCGCTTGGTTGAAACTGGCAGTTTTTCTATAAAAAACTCATTGATCGGTCTGCTAAAATATTGGCATCAGTGAAATGAAACGACTGCAACGAACAGTGTTACTTGAACAAACTTTCTGATTTCGTACACCACAAACTATAAACATAACTAATAACAATTAACTAATAATAATAGCAATACAACAACATTTTCGATCCTCCCATAATGTAAGTCTGTCAGAGTAGTATTAACAAAACCATAAACTACATGACAACACACAACATTCAAGTAGCAACTAGACAGGAGATAAAAATTAATTCAACTATAAATATAAATGGAAAAATGACAACATAACTTTTCGCAAGGATCTTGTTAAAAACAGAGGTGACGGTCTTGTTTTATTCATCAACCACGATGTTTGATATCAAATAATTAATAGATCATCACCATAACTTCCAGTAAAACATCCATCATCAGCTCTCACCATCCAAACTTTTCTTTTGTTCTAGCCAACGGCCATTATGGGATGGATGTATCAGAACAAATTTAGAACAATTAAACACAACAATTCGAAATACTAAACGAGTCATCGTCAACGGGTTTTTCTGAGTAAAACAGCAGCTTAACCGATCTATCACTTGTCAGCGTACAAAAAGCTGGTCAAACCAGTCCTTTCATCAGACCAAGTCTCAATAACAATATCGATTGAAAGATTAATAACATAGTGCGTACTCGATCTCTTACACGCTTTCGAATCGCCAGCAGCAGTAAACTCTTTTTATATCTCATCAGGCGCGCACACAAGGGGGGTTTTCGGGTCCGGACCCCCCCTCTAACCGATAATCTTTCAGCATTATTTTTTAAATTTAGACATTGTTTAGTGTTAACCATAAGAAATTATAGATTAACATCTCTGAATATCGTAAGATACGATGCTAACCAGAGATCTAAGGTTACTCACTATTGATCAATTCTCTTTTAGGATTTTTTAACGCTATTTTTAAAGTTTTGTGGTTTACAATTATCAAGGAAGACCAACGTCAGTAAGGTTTTCCAGAGATGCTAAATTCTGTTAAAAAATTTCTTTGAAAAGCTACATCTTGTCACTCTAACCTTAAAAAGATGGGCTGCTATTGATACTCTGATTTGATCTAGGCAGACACGCGCGTTTATCCATAGTGTATTTGTGTACCTTCAAATCAGCAACATACAACGAATCAAGCTCATTAGTAAGATTTGAATTGCTGAGCAGCCATGAAAGTCTCACCAAGGTTTTCAACCGACTGTTCCAGATATGTGTGACAAAGAAAGTAAATTTCCCGTCGCTATTTTTTTACAAAAACCGCATTGTCTTTCACTAAGTATTTTTGACGACTTTAGAAGCTCATAATATTAAATTAAAGAACATTTGTTGAATTCGTGTTAGCAACTTTTTTGAAATTGGCTGTATATTGGCCATTTTTTAAAGAGCATTTATTTTAAATTTTATTGCTTCTTCACATTTACCCGAATCCTAAAGATCAGCCTTCAGAACCATATATCGGAATAAACCTGCGCATATGTGTATTATTTCTGAAAAATTTGAAGCAGAAATGTTTGAATTAAGCATATATCTCTAAGTCCCTGCTAATCTGCAACCTAAATAAGGCTAGGATTAGATTGAAACTGTTTGGGAACTTGTAAATTTAAATGAGCGGATATCAAATTATGGTCTGAACCACCTAAAGGTTCTGATACTTTAAATTGTACAAACGAAAGATCATTTATCAAAAACAAATAAAGCAATTTACTAGTTTGACCAGGACTGTCGGGAGCTCTGGTAGGTTGTTTGGCCATTATATCCGAGTGAAAATAAATATAAAAATAAAATAATAATATAATAATAATAATATAGTATAAATTTTGTTTGGCTAAAATGTTTTAGTATCAATAAATTCGTTTCCTTCTCAATAATGAAACCCCAACAAAACTATTTGTTTTCCAGCCAAATTGGCCCTTAGAAACAAACAAATATTATTTAATATTTGGTTCCATAACAAAAATCCCTGAACGATTTAAGTCCTAATATCTATACAGCCCAATATTATATTAAACCAGATAATCGAAAACTAAAAAAACAGAAATTGACAGAGCGAAAGCGCGAGAAAAACCACATTGTTTGCGGAACGGTTTGCTTGTGATCTCGACTGTTTTAGAAACTCCTAAAGAAAAACCAAAAATCCAGCCTTCAGGCGTTCGTATGAAAGATTTTTATTTCAAACCCAAAATTGTCAAAAAAAAATCTTAAGGGGGTTAACTACCAGCAAAGTCTCCGGTCTGAACATCATTCCTACTATTCTAACAACATTTTCAAAGGAACTTGCACATTCTCTTACTAAAATTTTCTACAAATTCTATAGATCTGATATTTCTCTTTCGTGCTGGAAGTTAGCCAATTCATTCCCAAAACGAAACAAGATGTGATATTTCAAATTAAAGACCGCAATACCCTTGCTCTCAGTTCTATCTAAAATATATGAGCATTATATTAATACACACCAGTAATGCCAGATTGGGTGATTTTTTTCCGTTTATGGGATATTTCATTTAAAACAGGAAAGCGGACAAAAACTTGGCAAGTGCGGACTTTTTCACAATTAATTGTAGAAGCTTTTTAAATTTTAAACTTATTCAAAATGATCGCAACAACTATTTTTTTACTATCCTTCCAGAAAGATGTTGATTACTCAATAATTTTGTTTAAATGAATCTGCCATTCATCGCCTTTATAGTATACAGTAAAATCGATGAAATTTCAGCCTTCTGATGTTGATGTTCTGATATTTCTTACGGAAATAGAAACAAAAGTTTCGAAAATCCCACAAGCAATAACATATATCTGAGTTTCAGGAATATTTTCACACAGGAATATTTTCAGGTTTCAGGAATATTTTCATGCGACGAAAAGTAAAATCA
>OY856187.1:110218245-110270745 GCA_963693315.1 Diogma glabrata
AACATTCTAACAGTAGTAACCGATCATCGGCAAAGTGCATCACGCTATACATCTAAAGAGTGCTCAAGAGAGATGTATAGCATGATGCCATACAGCGAAAGATCACTTACTATACTCTTAGAATGTATTGTTTTGTTAGGGTAGGTGGCATACGACTACGGCTATCCTTTGAAAATCACTATGAATATGTATTAAATTTATTAAAATTATTTTTGTTTAAGTTGTTTTATTCAATAGACAATAAATATAGAATAGTTTATATTGTACATAACAATTTCAGATAAGAGTATTTTCTGTTTTATTTTTTTTAAAGCGTGATTTTTCAGTAGTCGGGTTTTAGTTTTTGAACTTCTTTTTTTTATTTAATTTATTTTGGGGTTATAATTTTGTAATAAAGTAATTGCACAACCACTTTAAATTTTTTTTAGGGTTTTTGTTTTATATGTGCATAGGTTAGGTTTATAGGTAATATACCAAACTTACTCATAGGTTTATGTTTCGAAACTTGAAAGATTTCTTAACCTTTTCAATTCCTCAAGAGATCGTGAGTCATGAAGATTTTTTAGCAATTTATTATGATGACTCTGCTGAGGGCCACATAGGGCTCACCTTTAGCGAATCCCCAAATCAATAACTGCTTTATGTAGAGTGTACCCTTGCAACTTGTGCACACTAGCTGCCCAAGTAAGGATTAACGGTAACATTTTGCGTTGATTTTTTTGTGGTTTGTGATCAAACGTTAATTTCTAAAAATTATATCCGTTCATATTTGTTTGTGTCCTAAATTTTCGATTTTGGCTATGTATTTTATAAATGTCAAATAGCTTTTTCATTTATTTTAACTCTTTCTGATGATTTACTCAATATTAGACCAATTGGTTACAATCAATTCACTCGATTGGAAAGCGACTAATAATTCTTGAAATATCAAAACGATGATCGTAAATGTAATTATAAGGACCGACAGATAGCCGCGGTTAGCGGTACACATCAGTATTTATTATCACAATAAACAAAAGTGCGATGATTAATATGAAATGATTGCCAGTATTTTATTATTCAAAATAATCTTGTGCATTAAAGATATATTTTGAAATGTGTATAAAATATATATTTTGAAATGTGTTAATTAAATTTAAAATTAAATTTGATACCAGACCTTTGATACCTTTCATTGATGCCAAACACGGCATCATTTAATTAATTTTATTTAGTTCATGACATTATGTCCTCTAGAGGGTGCACTGTTCAATTCATTAAGTCATCATTAAGCCTTTAACCTGATCTACTGAAAATTAGACCAATCGACTCCATTCAATCCACTCAACAATTCGCTCGATTACAAAGCGACTTACAATAGTTAAAACATCGAAACGATAATCGTAAATATAATTGTGAAGACAATTTGATAGCTGTGGTAGCTCTAAGTTTCAACAAAATTAATGTCAGGACTGATCCACAGACATCCTTCCTGGCTCCTTTGCCAAGTTTTGAAAGAAGCTCATATTTTCTTTATTCAAATAATTCAAAAGTTTCATCACGATTTCATGCGTTTGCGTAACGAAAATAACACCTATTTTTCAAATTTTCTTATAAGCTCAAAAAGTATGATAGCAATTGTTTATAGAAATGTCATTATCAACTGTTGACATGATGACAAACAAAATGGGAGGTAAATGGTCTTGATAGCGTTATTTACTGTCGCAATATTTGCAAGAGCTGATTTTCAGTTTTTTGAAAACCACTAAAAAACAAATGAACCGATTTTGTTAGAAAAGGACTGGGCTGTAAGTTACGCCCCAATATACATCGATTGTGACCATTGCCATTAAACCGGATCATCCGTTGTTGGGAAAGCGTTGAACAAATTAGTCACATACGATAATACACACGCACATACACACACATAAATACTGCCAGCTAAAAATAGCCTAAACAGCTTAAGGAGGTCTTGAAACGTTCCAGATTCCTGTTCGAAAATCGACCAAAAAACAATAACTTACCATATCGAGAAGTTAATAAACAGTTGACCAAGCGATCCACTCACGAACCTCTGCCCTGTTTGTCAAATTTAGAAAATAACTCAGATCTTCGATATTCAACCAAACCGGATGGGTTTTCAGCAAATTTACATAACAAAATTTCATCCAGATATCATGTGTTTGCGTAACGAAAATAACACGTATTTTTTCACGTTTTCTAAAAAAACTCAAAAAGTAAGATATCAATTGTTATCAAATCTCATTATAAATGTCTTACATGATGACAAACAATATGAAAGTTTCATGACCTTGATAGCATTATTTAATCTCATGATAGTTGCAAGAGATGATTTTCAAGTTTTTTGGAAACTAAAAAAAACAAATGATTCAACCTCGCTAGAAAAGGACTGGGCTCGAAGTTACCCCAAGATACATCGATTGCGACCATTTTCGTTAAAATTGGGATATCTGTTGTTGAGAAAGCGTTGGACAAAAATTTGTCTACATACCGCGATGCATACACACATACACACACATAAACACATTCACTTACACACACACATATAGACTGCCAGCTAAAAATAGTCTAAACAGCTTCAGGAGGTCATGAAACGTAAAGATATCATAAAAATTTCGATCTCGAAAATCGGCTCAAAAGCCATAACTTCCATATCGGGAAGTAAAAAATTAAAAAAACGTGTTATACATTTCGAAAAATGGATTTTAAACTTTAAACCCCCAAAATAAGGGAGAAAAGTACCTCAAATATTTTTTTGAGTTTATTATCGTATTCTGCGGGAAAAATGCTAAGGAACAAATATTTTTTTAAAAATTGGTTTATACGCATTAAATTGCCGAAAAATCAAGACGTTTGTCGTTCCAGAAAACATTGCAATTTTCGATCGTCACTGATGGGCAAGGTGCTGCCCAAAAATCTAAAAACAATTCCAAAAATGTTTTCTGATGGAGTACTATCATAATCAAAATATGGGGAAAAAATTTTTTGTTTGTTCCCGTTCACGTATCCCGTATATGTATCTCGATGAAATAAATACTTCCAAATATTGACAAAGAACTAAATATATATGTGCTAATTGGAAATACAGCTCAATATTATATTATTTATATACAACTACAACGAAGAAATTTTGAAAAATTATTTCACCTTTTTCGAACACAATTTCTTACATCCAATAAAATCCTTTAAATTTTTTCAACCGCCATCGATTCAATTTTTCCATTACCCGGTTGGTAAAACAACGGTTTCGCTTTCTTTGAAGCCGTTTTTTAAACCAAACACGCTTATGTTTTAGTACAAAACATGTTATTTATATTAAATTAAAATTAAAATTTTATTTATTTGCGCTTAAATTGTTACCAAATAAAATCTTAATATAAAAAACTCAATAAAATTCCACGAAAACTTAACTATTTAAAAAATAAATGAATTTCACAAACTTAATTTAAACATTTATTTAGTTAAGCAATATTTATACATTAAAACAGTTGTGTCATAATAATACTACTGCTAACAATTTGCTCGTTTTGATAGAAATTTACATAATGATTGATCAATGTTTTATTGACGAGAATTTTCTATTTTTTGTTTCTTTTCAACTATATATATTAGTCGCAATTACGTCCAATATTCCAAAATACAATTCCAATTACATGAGAAAAAGAAATAACAAGATCATGAGCATATTTTGTTCTCTATAGAAACAAGATCTTTTATATACTTTTTCTATTCATATCACAAAAAATAAATTTACATACAAATACGAAAATCAAAGACTACAATTCTAAATTTTGAATAACCGTATGACCCAATTATTATTATTGAGGCAGGTCGGCTTATTTGAATATTTTCATTTTTCCTGATTTTCATAGTGATATGTAAGACATGAAATAGGAAAATAAGTTGTTTTCATGGAGTTGTTTTTAAAATGTTTTGATTCTTAATTTAGAGCAAGAATCTAAATAGAACCGATCGTTACAAGTATATAGCTCATATAATGAAATTTAATAGTAATAAACGTCAACGTGAAAACCGTTGTAAAGTTTAATTTTCGAAATTTTATCACTTCCCCTAAAAATGCAGAAATATAATTATTTGACACTTCACTATAGCTTTCGTTAAAAACTTACTAATTGTCCTGTTACTGTGAATTTTTATGTCAATCAAGCTCAGAACCTAGAAATAGGAAATACTTAAAATTGCACTTTTTTGATAATAATTCATAAAGTGTGTACTGCAAAATTGTAAAAGAAATTGCAGTGTATCTCAAATAAAGTACCCATTCAAATGACACCTCATTCATTTGGGTTAAAAACGCTTTTTTCGTCCTTCCCTGTCCTTCAAAAAGGCTTATTATACTACCTGTTGCTTTGAAATTTTCAATTTTTTGTAGTTTTTCAATCAAGCTACAAATCTAACAGGAAAAGGGGGTACACATACTTCAAATTGTATTTTGTAGCTAAAGTAATTAAGAAACTAATTAAGAAACTAATTAAGAATTGCAAATTGTAAGAAAATTACAATATTACTGATATTAAGTTTTTACTTCCATACCCCTTAGTAAATATAATTATTTATGAGCATTTAACACTTTGTTATGTTTTTAATAAAACTTCCTCACTTACCTATCATTTCCAACACTTAATAAGTTTTTCGATCACATAGGTGCCGAACTATAGACAGGGCAAGAAAGCGCAATTATTCAATATTATACAAAAATCTGTGCGTTGTAGTAATATTCTAAAATAAATTTTCAAGGAATACTCGAATAGATCCCTTACATATGATACTCTATTTGACTTTATAAATGTATTTTCAAATGTAGTTTCTTGAAAAGATCACATCGTAGCGCAATAAACAAAACGAAAATTTCTTGCTTTTAACCGGTTGTCTTGAGTACATAGGTTATTTTAATACGAATTTATATAACTTCATACTTATTTAACTTAATACTTTTATTTCTATACCTGCATTTATTTTGTAAAATTGTAACAATAGAAGAAACCAGTTTTGCACCAGTTTTAACACCGGGGTCATTGGCACATCTTTTGATTATTATATTGTAGTTTACTCACATTTAACAATCGCTAAAACCATTGGCGCAAGTTTTGATTATTGTATTTTATTATTATTTATATTGAACAACTGCCAGGACCATTGGCACAACTTTTGATTATTATCATGTATTATTATTGATATTCAACAATCGCCGGGACTATTGGTGCAACTTTTGATTGTTGTATTTTATTATTATTCATATTCAACAATCTTCGGGACCATTGGCGCAGCAAACGTTTATATATAATATTAATTATTAGTTTACTCAATATGATCGGATAAATTACGGAAGCATATCAAACAGTAAATATGATCTCCGAACCCTGCTTTTATGAAAGGTTGGAGATTTAGAATACGGTTCAGCCAATTAGGTGTATCAAAAGACATGAACACGTTACATGAACCCTGCTTCATAACTGCTTCTGGAGTAGAGACTAAGATGCAGCCCAATTTCTTCAAACATCATGTTTTGTGTTTTTGCGTATTTTGTTTATGTTTATTCGTATTGTTGAGACATTTAATAATTGAATATTCTGGAGGAGCCTGAACTCGAAAAGTGTACTTTCAGCAAATGTCAGAACTCTACGGGGTGGATATGACAGTGCTGAATTCGATACAATTATTTTTGGTTGTTCCAACAATATGCAGACTAACATTAAGTGTCATACTGCTACCAGTTATTTTTACCTGAAAGATGTCTGGTGATTTAAACGTCGTCCCCACTCGATAGCGATTTTAGTTGATAATTTTATTCGTTATACGGCCCCATTAATTTACCAAATGTGCAGTTTTATTGAGTGTAGGTAACATTTTTGCTGCAACCTCTTCACTAAACCAACGTTGCTGTCAGTGTCGCACATAATAGAAACTTTGAAACTTTGTACAGAATTAGTTATTTGGTATGACCGTGAACGACTCTCTGACTACCTAAAGTTAAAATAACTCAACAACTTATTACCTCATTAAACATATGTTCTTAATGAATAGCCAACATAATCTACTAATGCAATCATAAACATATTCAAAAAAAAACCCAAATACTAGAAACAAAAAACAGAAACTTAAAATTTAATTAAATTTCAATCAAAAATTAAAATTAATTATTATTGATCTTTGATATTTACCAAGTAAAATAAAAAACAAAACAGAAACATTAAAATTCAATTAAAATAATCACCGAACGATAACCGCGCATAACTAAAAATTAAAATCAAAAGATGTTTTAGTTTTACGTTATTGAATTTAAATGTTTTTTTCTGTGTTTGCAATAAATAATGATACCAACTCATGTCCTTGAAACATTTTGTCGATCATGCAACGATGATTTTTCTTTAGTTATATAATCGTTTTTTAAGTGAACTAATAAGGTGATGTAATAATTTATTTATAGGATAAGAATAAATTGTTTATTACATACAGCTAGTTTTTTTTTAAGCGAAAGTTTTTAAACACGATCTCTTTGGATTTGGAGACGAACGAGTAATAGGGTGTAAAGAAAAAACATAATCCTAAACCTACGCCTGCAAATCCGACAACCCTATTTATAAAATATATCAACATTCATCAAGCCTTTTCCCCATTGTTCTATATAAAAACGCCAATAACATGTTACTATATTTTTGAAATGTAAAAATTGTTCTTGAATTGTTCAACGAATAATGAATTGGAAAAATATTTGAAAACATGAACTTATGATAACGATGAAATAGTATGAAATCAATGGTACCAACCGATGTGATTTGGCAACACATAAGCTATTAGTTGAGGAATTTTTCAGTCTAGTAATTACACAAACAGTGATTTTGTAGAAAATTATTCAATCGTATTAAAAAATTAAGCTTTAGGTATCATTGAATCAACACGCAAGCTACAATTCATACTGTCGTAATATGTTATAACGATAAATATATAAATTACAACACATAAATTTTACATGAATTATTGTTATTTCTTTTTTTTTTCTATGGCTCACAAGCTTTATGTAGTCGGATTCATAACTTATTCTATGACCTTTTACTTAAATAAGAAGTAACAAAGTAAAGTCTTACTCCACTTTCTTTTCATTTCTCGAAGTATTGGATCATAAGGAGTTTAAATTAACAAACAAAATGTTCGTCTGTCTGGCGGCTTTTGGTTTGGTTTTCAATAGTTTCAAAAGCGCATGAGAAATTTAATCTTATTTTGCAAAAATTCCTCAAATCTATAGAAAACCACACCGGTAATTATTTACCTATGAAATATTCCTTTAGTTGGATTATTGGCAATCCAACTTTAGTTCTGTTCCTGTAAAATGTAGTAAACAAATTTGCCCTGTTATTTTATATATATTTCCTCAATCTCATCATGAAAGATTTGCGTATGTCATATATGATCATGTAATAGAATATATTGTGTACTTATCTATTTAATAAATTCAATTGTGTCGACTTTCGGCACTTGGCGAAACATTTTAATATAAATTAAAAACTAATAACACTTGTTTTTATATTTCGCAAATATGTTTTTATTTTTATTTACTAAAAATTTTTAAAACTCAATGCAATTCGGCTTACGCCATTATCAAGAGCGATTCAAAAAGTTTATGAAGAAAAAATTTTGATTTGAATCAAAAATAAAATGAAAAATGACTAACTAGATTAAATAATTTATATAAACAAATTGTTAAAACATTTAATTAAAAAGTAGGTAATTTTTCTTATTTAATTGGTTGATAATGGAAATACTATAAATTTGTTGATTTAATAGTTTCTAAAAATGATGACTGAAAAATAGATCCGGATTTGTCAAAGGAGAACAAATAACGTCGGTTTGAGAATTTAGTAAATTTTTGTTAAAGTGCATTGCTTTACGTATTTCAAAAGCTTCCAAAAGATCAAGTTTAAGATCTTTCGTTTCATATTGTAAAATTTGAATATTGTTGTTATTTATAAAATTACTAGTATGATTTTCCTCAATTAAATGATTAGAAAAGGTGGAAGATGTTTGTCCTAATCTTAAACTACGATAATGTTAAAAAATAAAAAAAATAATAAAATTATAATATAAAATAATAATATAAAAAATATCCTTCATCTTCAAAATTAATTTCCTTTGATGTAACCAGCTTATTTACATCTATTCCTATTAACGTTCTAAATACTGTTCTATTCAAAATGATTCCGTTCAATCTGATGACATTCGAAATGAGCTCTCCATGATTTACAAAACTTGTGTAGAGCAAAATTACTTTTGTTTTGATAATAGATATTATAAATTCACAGACGGACTACCAATGGGATCTCCTTTGTCCCCACTTTTGGCAGAAATTTTTATGAACTTTTTTGAGATCGAAATTTTAGATGTATCAATTCCACTTTCTAGTCATGTTTTATTTTGGTATCGTTATGTTGATGATATTCTTTGTCTTTGGACTGGAACTGATTTAGAATTAGAGTCGTTTCTTGAAATAATTAATAATAAACATATTTCTATTAAATTTACAATCGAAAAAGAAGTCGAAAATTGCATCAATTTTCTTGATATAAGTATAAGTCATTCATTTTCTAAATTCTCTTTTAATATTTATCGTAAGCCAACATGTACAGATTCCATTATACACTCTACTTCTAATCATTCGTCAAATATAAAACATTCAGCCATTCATGCATTGGTTGATAGACTTATAAAAGTCCCTCTTTCCGCAGCTAATTTTCAAAAGGAATTAAATGTTATTTCGAACATAACTATTAATAATGGATATAATCCTACATTAGTTCACAAAATTTTACGTAAGAAATTAAAAAAGATTTCTTATAATTTAATTTATCCAAACCCCGTCCTTGAAACAAAATTATGGCATAAAATACTTTATACAGGTAATTTAAGCCAGAAATTAGGAAACAAAATTTCAAAACATACAAATTTAAGTTGTGCTTATTATAATAATCATAACCTTCAAAATCTTCTTGTAAATAATAAACAAAAATTAAGTAAGTTTTCAAAATCTGGAGTCTATCAACTATCTTGTTCTGACTGTGATGCAATCTATATTGGACAGACAGGTCGTCCGTTTCATGTTCGATGTGCTGAACATTTTCGTAGTTTAAGATTAGGACAAACATCTTCCTCCTTTTCTAATCATTTAATTGAGGAAAATCATACTAGTAATTTTATAAATAACAACAATATTCAAATTTTACAATATGAAACGAAAGGTCTTAAACTTGATCTTTTGGAAGCTTTTGAAATACGTAAAGCAATGCACTTTAACAAAAATTTACTAAATTCTCAAACCGACGTTATTTGTTCTCCTTTGACAAATCCGGATCTATTTTTCAGTCATCATTTTTAGAAACTATTAAATCAACAAATTTATAGTATTTCCATTATCAACCAATTAAATAAGAAAAATTACCTACTTTTTAATTAATTTTATTTTTGATTCAAATCAAAATTTTTTCTTCATAAACTTTTTGAATCGCTCTTGATAATGGCGTAAGCCGAAATGCATTGAGCAAAAACTTTTAGAAAATAAAAATGAAAACATATTTGCGAAATATAAAAACAAGTGTTATTAGTTTTTAATTTATATTATCTATTTAAAAAAGATATATAAAGAAACAAAACAACATAAGATTGGAGAAATTTCCTGTATAAACCTAGTGTCAGAAAATAATATACAAAAATATGGAAGGGCTGAAATCTCAAACTCTGAGATATCAAGACTTCGGTTTTGGTTAAAGATTTTGCTATAGTTTTCGGCATAAAACTTTTATGAGGACATTGTTTTTAGTTTTGGGCAGCGATGTTTATCAAACATATAACTCTTTGTAAAAGCAAAAGTATTTTTTCTCTGTTTAGAAATTTATAACAAAGCAAACAAATTCGTCGCCGGAAAATTATAACAGATCATATATTAACATAATTTAGTGAAAAGATGATACATTCGGCAAACTACTCAAAAACCTCTCCATTTAGCGTTTCTAGAAAATACTACAAACTCACGAATTCATATTTCTTTCAAAATTCCAAAAATATTGTAAAAAATAAGAAAAATCAGATTTTTTTCAAAATTCTAAAAATATTGCAAAAATTATTACAAAATCAAAGATTAAAACTTTGTTCAAAAATTCTAAAAATATTGCAAAAATTATAACAAAGTCAAAAATTGAAACTAATTTCAAAATTTCAAAAATTAGAATAAAATCAAATATTTAAACTTTTTCTAAATTCCAATAATATTCCAAAATTTGTTAAAAATTGAAACTTTTTCCAAAATTCTAAAATCATTGCGAAAATTGTAACAATATCAAAAATTGAAACTTTTTTCAAAATTCTAAAAATTATAAAAAAATCAAAAATTAAAAATTTTTCAAAATTCTAAAACTATTCCAAAAATTCTTACAAAATCAAAAATTGAAACTTTTTTCAAAATTCTAAAAATGTATATACAAAATTCACAAATTCAAAAATTTATTTTTTTTAAAAGATTCTAAAAATATTGCAAAAATTATAACAAAATCAAAACGTAAAACTTTTTCCAAAATTCTAAAAATCATTTTTTTGACACACTTGACAATATTTTGTTGACAAACTTATAATGCAATAAAATTCTCAATAATAATAATTTCATTACATTTCATTCCATACAAATACACTAATTTTATTTTTCTCTAAAAAAATAAATGAAAACCATTCTTTTGACACACTTGACATTATTTTTTTGACAAACTTATAATGCCGTAATTCTCTAGAAAAATAATAAAATCTCATGTCATACTGTAGCCTCAAAAAATTTCAGCTTTCTAGCCAAAGAGGTTCCATTTTTATAAGCATTATATTGCACCTATTGCAAGAAAAATATTAAGTCATTTAATACTATAGAAAATGATCAAATTCTCTTTTGTTTTTATTTTTTTCACTAAGTAAACCGTTTGAAAAAATAACAAAAAAAAACAACAACAAAGATGATTTTGAATTAAAATTGTTTGATAATGTTTGATTATAAATTATGTGTGATGGTATAATTGTAGTTGTGACGTAGTCGGTGGCGGTTTTAAGCTCAGGCAAACCAGGCATTTGCCGGGTGCCTCGCGCTCAGGTGGCCTCGCATTTTTTTTTCTTAGAACAAGTGATATAAAAAATTTTTCTTAGTACAATAAATATAAACAACGAAACTCATTTATTAAGATTCAATATAATGTATGCGTACAGTATTTTTATAATAGTACATTATTTAATTAGGAGCTAAAGTGATACTTTTTGTGTTGAGTCTATAGTTTGACGGCCGACCGCAGGGAGGCCGACAATTTTAGACAAAACACAAAAAGTCACTTTAGCTCCGAATTAAATACACTATTTTTTCGGCAAACGTTTAAATTTTTTATAAATATGAAATTAATACATCAAACTTTTTATAAATATGAATTTGTATCGTCATAATTACTTCCAAAAAAAAAACATTTAAATTTGTATGAATAAAATTTTTTTATCAAAGCAGCCTTTTCAAAATTTCATAATATGAGAATCAACTTATTTTTTGTTGTCATGGTTATACAATATGTTTGAAAAAATAACAAACTAACAAATAAAAAATGCTACTTTACAGCCTCCGTAATATAAAATAAAAATAGCGTTACTTCTGCTGTCGCTAGACGTTACTTTTGCTATCAGGCTAAAAGGTAAGACTTTAGCTAACTCCCTAGCGGCAGTAAAGTTAAACTTTACAGCCGTTTGCCGAAAAACAGTATTTTTATAAAATATTTAACTTTACATATACATCTATTATTATGTATGTAGCAATTTTTTTGCGTTATACATAATGCCTGGCAACCATATGAAAGAGTATGCGGTATCTAGTCTCATATACATAAACGAAATTTGAAATTTTTTCTAAGCCTACTAGATCTTTTTTTAACATTTCACAGTTATTATATTTTTGTGAATATATGATTGCTATAGCTATAGTATGATTGTTATTGGTATAAAAAATGTTGTGTTACGATTGTGTGCGAGTTACAATTTTTTGGTATAATGTAAGTAATGAATGATGTAAAAATCAGGGTTGTTAATATACACGTATAAAGCCGTATAAAACGCTTTCGCATAATACGTGACGTATAAAACGTATATAACGTATAAAACGTATAATATGATTTTGTTTTTGAAATTCATTCATAAAAAATTAAAAATGCTTCTTACTTCAGATATTAATTATATTTTTAGTAAAAATATATATATATATTAGTAAAAATATAATTACATAGTTATAAATTATTTATATATTTTATAATTTATAACAAAAACTATTTAAATTCTAGATGTTATTTGAATGTAAATTTTTATTTCCTATCGTCCCTAGGTATCGTCCGTTTGTAGTGAAAATTTTACTTCCAATAAAACCAGGGACGATAGGAAATTTTATCGCGTAGATCAGATTCGATGTATGTACCAAAGGTGTATACATTGAACAGCAAAACTTATAGTAAATTTTTATACTTTATACGACTATGTTACTGTACATTAAACTGGTTAATAATCTTTAATTCACTAGATTTGAATATTGAAAATTTTGAATTATATATTAGAGGTTTTTTTGAGCACATCAACTCAAGCAATTAAATTATTTTTGAATTTTTCAACACGTAGGTATACTATATGATTTGCTTTCATTTTGATTCCAACATTTACTTAATGGGAAACATTTTGGATTAGAAACATTTGGCTCATGAACTTAATTATTTGGCAATATGAAATGTTATTGAATATATAAAATATGGTTCAATTCAACTTCAGCTGCTCCCATCTAATAAGAACAGCTGGGAAATATTATGTTGTTGCAGAATAAATGTCGTTTTTTACATAGCAGTTAGGAAAACTATTACAGATTATTAGAGAGATGTTTTTAAAAAAAATTTGTTGTGTGAATCCGTGTTGCACCACTTCCAATTAATAGACACAGTTTGAAAATAACAGGCTCTTGCAGATCAAATCTTCTTTTGATACAAAAGTTGTAATAGTTAAAATATAAAATATTTCTTTGGTTTTCATTTATTTTTATTTTTAATAAAAGGGAAACGCAAGAGAATACAAGACAGTATACAGTTAAAATTTGTATTTACGTCAAACGAAAAAGTTTAGTGAGAAGTTTATTGAGTAAATTCAATTTTGGTCATTGATGAATAATAGGTGTGGTTGGAAATGTCAACTTATTGCAGACTAAATTTGTTTTGAAAATAAATAATTATATTTTGAAAAAAAGTATTTACGTTAAATGTGGAAGTTTTCTGAACTCATAGAATAGTTGGGTAAGAAATTATCATGACGACGCTATATTTTATTAAGCAGCTGTTCCTGTTAGTCCCGAAATCTAGGCTTTATAAATATTAAATATCACGAGTACGATGAATAATACGCCCGCGATAATGTTATATAAATGTATTTTTATTTATTAAGGATTTTACTTTTATACGGTATAAAACGTAAACAATTGTGTGTTTTATACTCTACGTTTTATACGTTTTATACGTACGTATAATACGTGTTTTAAACGTTACCGTATTATACGTTACAACCCTGAAAAATAGAGATTATTTGTTTTCCATTTCACTTCTAAATTATAATTCTTATAGTTCAGACGTTCTTTTTTGGTGTTCTTAGTAATTTATGCGATTTTAATATTGACGATTTTTGCTTTTCTCGTTGTTATTCTTCTGATTATACATTTTATATTGACGACTTCTGCTCTTTCCTTGCCTATTCTTCTGATTATTCGCTTTTATGTAATATTAACATAAATTATATTATATATTTATAAATAAATGTCAAACTTTAAAAAAAGTTTAAATTTATATTCATCGTTATTTAACTATGAATCCTCATCGTGATCGAGACACTGGAAGAAAATGGGCTTCGGGTGCCGAAAAAAAAGAAATAAGAAAGACCAGATACAGCCTTATACAGATATGGTAAAGAAAATTAAACCATTGACAAGTTTTTTTAATATATCATCAGGTACTAACACAACTTTTGATGCAGGTGCTAGTACTTCGCAAGATGTTTCAGAAAAATTGGTAGATATTTTATCTGACCAGTCTGAAACATCTTTAGTTTCTTTCTCTTTTGTTGTTTCAAATTCTGAAGTTTCTGCTGTCCTATTACCGGACACCCATGAAAAAGATTTTGAAATGAATTTGTCTCAAGAGTCTTCGTTAGCTTCCAATGATTTTGTTTTAGCTTCGAATCCCAAATTTCATGAAGCACAACAAGACATAACTGATGTGGTTATTGTTTCCGACAACCTGGCGTTATGGCCCATTTCGTTTAATGAACGAGAAAGAGTCGATATTGTTAAAAAAGGACCGAGTCAGGTTAAACAAATAAATTTTAAAGCTGATAAATCGGGTCGCAGATTTAATACTAGTTTCTACACGAGAGTTCTTGCTAACGGTGAAGAAGTTTCTAGAAGCTGGCTACAAAATAATTCGGTATTTTGCATTTGTTGCAAAATTTTGTCTACCCGAAAAATATGCTTGTCGTCGACTGAAGGCTACTCAGATTGGAAAAATATAGGTTCTAGCTTAAAACAACATGATAAATCTCAGGATCACATTAGCTGTATGCAAAAATGGATGAATACGTCAGTTAATTTAAAATCAAATGCAACAATTGATCAAAATTTGCAGAGAATAATAGAAAACGAGAAGAAACATTGACGCTTGGTACTTGAACGTCTTTTTGCTATAGTGCTAATGTTAGCTGAAAGATCATTATCTTTTCGTGGACAACGTGAGCAACTTTATCAGCCTAATAATGGACACTTCTTGGCACAAGTAGAACTTATTGCAAAATTTGATCCAGTTATGTTAGAGCATCTCAAACGAATAAAAAATAAAGAATGCTTTGACACATATCTTGGAAACAAGGTTGGCAAATATCATGATATTTATATAAATATCCAAATATCCGATTTATATCAGATATATATCCGATATATATCAAGATCTGATATTTATTTTTGAATAAGTTGTTTATCTTAAATATTATACAATATATGGCCCTTTCCGCACTTCTATGCAGTGCATCGCACCTCTCCCTCGTTTCATACCTCTTTGCCTATAAACTAAATTCAAACATTGCAACTCCAATTTAGTTTATAGACAATTTGTCAAGTCTATTCGTCTGTACTTCATTCTTCGAGTGCACGTGCACAAGTCCAAATAACGAATACGCTCGCTCGCTTTGGCTGGTTTATTTGAACAAGGTGCATCATCAATACTCATACAAGGTTGTACAACTGGTCCATTAATGGATCATTACTGCCGACTAGTAATGCCGCCCGCAATGATCACCATAACTGGACCATTAACAGAATGTTACTGAATCGAAGTTATCGAACTGGCCCATGCAAGGTTATACAACTGGTCCAGTAATGGCCAATTATCGGCGACCAGTAATTCAACATAGTGCTAACACTACCACAACCCATAGTGCTAACACTAATTTTACTTGTTGATAACTTCGGACAATAAATGGCTGTCATTCATTTGCCAGAGAAAAAACAGCAATGGCCCATACAAGGTTGTACAGCTAACCCAGACCCAGATGACAAGTATTGCAGCAATGGCCGAGTACTGGTAACCATGGCTGGGCCATTATAAAATATCATACGTATTAATTTAAATTAATTATATACAAAATAATTAAAATAAAGTAAAAATGTCTAAAGAAAAAAAATTTAAAACTTATACGAACCTTAACATTTTACCATAGGTTTTCAGCAGAGATGCGATAATTAAACTATAGGTGAAATTTTTCAACCTATATATTTCTAAAATGGATAATGCTCTAGTGAATTTGAACCAAATGACAAAGATCGGCCAATTCATGGTTCAGCACTGGCCCAATAACAACAGCCAATTAATGTAAACCAATAACGTGCCATTACTTGGCCATTTAAAGTAAACTGGACTGGTTATTTTCTATAAACCTTATATCGGGTGATTCATAGTTCCAGTAAGGACCCAATAGCAATATCAAAGTACTGTTTACTATAATTGGGCCATTCAAAGGTAACTAAATGCTGGCTATTTTTTTGTAAACCATAGATCGGCCGATGAAAAAGTTTTTTAACTTCTAAGGTTGCTCTAGTTTAAGATCGACTTCCAGTTTATGCCAAATTTCAACTAAAACGGCAATAGCCGTTTTATCTCTTTAAGCTCTATCTAAAGCGATTGCTATTGTCTTTAGATAACAAAGCATATGTTTAACATTCATTACACTATTTATGTCATAAGTTTAGGTATGTCAGAATCTATGTCAGCTTTATGGTCCTGGCATAGCTGAACCAGGTTACCTCGATTTGGCATGCGTTTTGCCAGCAGTGCTGCGACTGTTAACAGTTTTTCCAACTTTAAGGTAGGAATAGTTATTTATTTTTTTTTTTATAAATATCATGATATATATCAGGGAATAAATATCGTGATATATATCAATGATATATATCGGATATATATCATTGATATATATCATGCCAACCTTGCTTGGAAAAGACGTGCAGAATGAAATAATTGGACTTATATCGAGAAGAATACTGAAAACTATCGTATCTTCTGTTCTTTTCTGTTATCATCGATTGCACTCCTGATGTAAGTCATAAGGAACAGCTTTCAATTCTTTTGAGATGCGTTAAAATTAATCAGGAAGAAGTACAAATTGAAGAATTTTTTTGTGGTTTTTTTATTGGATAAATTATTTTTACTTTTAATTCTTCATTATTAAACTGGAGTAGAATTTGGAGATTTCCATACGTTAGAACTCATTTTCAGATTCACAATTTTATTTGGACTTATGCAGTTGATGTCCATGATAACTTCATCCACAATATCAGATACAACCACTTCAAGTTGAAATGAGTATTGCCGATTTCTATGTTAATAATTTTCTGGCCTTTATTACTTATGATATGACATTTAATTTCTATCACTCATCGGCGGTGAAGAAGAGCGCAAACCCTTTGTTTGCACAAAGTAACATTTTTTAGAGAAATGACATAATCCATCATTATAATTCAGATAGTAACAAAAAACAAAGTAGATATTGTAGATTTTACGATCGTGATGAAGTTCGATGACAAGGAACAATTTCCTATACAAGTAAAGTATAGGTACATGTAATAAAATTCTGTAATTATTTTTTCAACACAACGGTAGACAAAATTACCTATATTTCAAGTGTTTTTTAACATCATAAGATAACTTGAGAAAAAAAATCTCACAATTAATCAAACAATAAAATAACGATTAACCACCATTTTAAAGAATCTGAAGAAGAAGAAATATAAAAATAATGTTAAATTCAAATAACAAATATTTCTAAAAAATGTTCATCTTATAACAAATAAAACCGCCTTCGAATTTGTTTTTAATTTTCTGTATTTTTATTTTATTATTTTTTTTTATTGTATTTCAACGTGAACTTAAAACCTTACCTCCATACAAAAACAACAATATATAAACCACTGAATAACACAAAGTCTGGTAATTTTTGTTATGTTGATTAATTAATGATGTTTGATAGATAATTATATTTTAATATTTTGTTGGTCAATAAAATAAGAACAAAATTAGAATTTGATTGTAAAAATTTCTATTGAGATTGGAATCGATGTGAAGAAGTGATGAATTATTTGAAGGTTTGGCGGGGAATTAAATTATTTTAATGGTAACTGTTTTTTGATTTGAAAGGCTTTTGCGTTGTAAAAATAATCAACACATCATGTAAAATAAAAGTTTGATTGCTTCGTATTTGATTGAGAGCAACAAAAAACAAGATAAATAATTATTGAGATGTAAAATTAGCTTGCACATATACTTTTCATATAGGTAAGGATCTGGAATGTACTATATCATGGTTCTATTATACCATTAAATAATCTTACACAGATTCCACAAATTCTGAACTTCCTAGTACAAACGGCGCTAAAGCTATAGCTTTACACTGTAGCAATATACTAGATAGCATAGCATAAATATGGTATTAGTTAGACCAAATTAATTTTGATTCCACCGTTCTCACCGTTCCAATTATATTCCGAAAATGTTACAGTGTAAAATCCAACTTAAATGATAGCATAGTAAAAGTGCATTTTACAATCTGTATTCTGTAGCATCTGTTGTCGATAACAAACAAAATGTTGATAATAACTAAAAAAATAAGAGCATAAAATCTAAGTAAAACCTCAAAGAAAAGTGAAAACATGGAGCCATATTACAAATTTCCAACTAATATTTTTCGATTTAATATAACTATTCCTACAATAACTTGGAATAGTAGATTCTTGTATGAGTTTAGAATAGTGGCTATTCTTCACGAGGATGAAGTTTCACGGAACGAACTAAGCGAGTGGAGAGAATCATCCGAGTGAAGAATTGCCATCATCCTATGCGAAAAGAAAATTTTCAGTTTGCCTGCTAATGTTTTTATCATCATAATGAAATACATCATAGACATGCATAGAAAAACAAAACAATTGACATCATACAAAAAACAAAATCAAATATTTACATTTTTTGGTATAGAAATATCAAAAGGTTAGAATGAGAACAATAATAAAAATTTAACGGAAAATGTTAAATTTTTTATTTCATATTTTATGTATGCACTTTTCTCGTTTCTCTTTTCTCTTAACCCCCCCTACCTATTTTTCTGAAAATTCATTAACTTTCTCCCGAGATATTAAATATTTTTTATTTTTGGCCAAAAATCAAAAAAATGGCCACATTCGTGCCAAGTCCGGAAATTAGAAGTTGTTTAAAGTACTTCTGCACACCTTTCTTGACGAATTAAAAAAAGTTTTAGGTTGATCTGAGACTATTGTCAATTAGTTATGTGTGATTTTACTTCCATTCTTGTATTAAAAGACTAAAAATTAATTTTAATATTTTATTTGTTTATGAAAATAAGAAAAAAATTAAACAAATTTTCTGTCAAATCAAAAATGTATTAGTCAAATTTTGTCCGAATCTCTGCGGTTTGTAAAAGAATGACCCATTTATGGTGTTTTTTGTAGTCCCGCGCAATCAATTAATTTATTTTGAAGTAAAAATCGTTTTTCAATTCATTTAAAATTTGTTTTTTATAGAAAATTAAACGTAGAACACCGTGGTCATACTTAAAACTCATACACGTAATTTGGGACAATGACTAAAAATCGAGTTTAATATTTTATTTGTTTATAACAATAAGAATTTGTTAATAATTTTTATGAATTTTATTTGTTTTTTTTAATTCCATTTTTCAGTTTTAAAATTAAAACAGAAGCTTTTATCTTTAATAGAACCTAAGCTATGCATTTTTGAAAATAAGTCGTCAAGCCAAAATTCAGGAATCTCTCGAAATTTGGATCCGCTCTATTTTCCAAAAAAAAAATTCTCGAACATGTATATCTTTTTTTTTTATATAAAACCAAAACCCCGGTCTTATAAATAAAATATGAAAATATGAAAATATAAAACCAAAACCCCCATTTTTTAGCACAGAAAAAATCGTGAACTTGTAGCGCCATTTTGAAATTAAAACTCAATATAAAAAAAATTGAAAAAAATCGCTTCAACGCCATCTAGAAAAATAAAACTCCATATAAAAAAAAATCAAAAAATTTAATCAATAGCACTTATCCAATTTTTTGCATATGGTAATGTTCATTGTTTTTTTAAGATGGTGTAAATGAATTGGGCTTGTAGAATATCGGAGGTTTTGATAAAACTCGTAAAAAAAATTTAGTCAAATCAAGAATGTGTCGGTCACACAGGTGTTCGGTTTGTACAAAAATGACCCATATGTGAATGGTTTGCTTTACAATTTGATGAGTCAGCTGGCATATCAGATACCGAACAGTTGGTAGTCATGGTAAGAATGGTTTTTAATGACTTTAAAAGAAGAGCTGTTTATAATATTGTTAATGAAAGGGTGAACATCAGGTCAGGACATATTCAACACATACGGAACATATGCAAAATCAATAGATATAACTCTCCACAAGCTATCTGCAATCATTAACTGACGGGGCACCATCAGTGATGGCAATATCAACGGATTTGTTGCCCTGGGTGAGAGAGATAAATTCTTTTCTAGCTTTATGGTATACCATTGTGCTATCCACCAGAAAGTTCTATGCAGTAAAATGCTTTCATTTTTCCATGTTATGAAAATAGTTTGTAATGGAAAACAGTGTTGCAAAACGTTATTCGTAACGTAACGCAAAAACGAGATAATTAAATGAAATAGTGTTATTAATAATATTTTTTTTCGTAACGTTTTAAAAATTCATTTGCGTTACAATAACGTAAAACGTAACGATAACGTTAATATTTTATTTCGTTTTTTTGGATGATTTTTTGTATAATTATATGAAAATCAAAGTGCAAATATCGGTTGTATGAAATCCGATTTGTCTGCCTTTTTCAATTTCTGTGCACGCTTTAACTAAAGGTTTTAGTAGTTCTAAAATTTGTTGATATTTGTTTCGAGAAATTTGTAAAATTTTAAGTTTATTTTTAAAGACCAGGGTAGAAGCCATTAAAAATAATAAAAAGTGAAAAAAATAATAGTAGGATGAAACGCATTAGAAAAGCAGGAGAATATTATAAAAATGAAAGAAAAAATAATTTACGGGCGATCTGAGGTCGGGAAGGGGAAGGGGTGAGTTGTTAAGGATAAAAAACGGTTTATCTCGATTTCCGGCAAAACTAAAAGTCCTATGGAAAAAAAACTGAATAACAAAGTTGTAGGTAATAAAAAGGTCTAAAACTTTTGCATAGAACTTTTTTTTCACATAACCTCAAAATTTATGTGAAAAGTTCAAAAAACCAAGTTTTTGGTTTTTTATTTTTATCTTTTACAAAAAATTTTTTTTTCACGAAATTTAGTGAAAACCTACCTTTTATGTCCCAAATACGCTGTAATTTATTTGATTTGAAATATGTATTTTTTCACCCTATTTTGAATTAATATCTAAAAAGCACCCTAATTTTTAATCGAAAATTCACCCGTCAAAAATCAACTTTTTTCAAAAAGTTGGTAAGCTTTCTGTTCGTTGAAATCTCTCCTTTCCGATGGTGAAAAAAAATATATATCTATAGTAAATCTTCTCAGAAAATGCAAAAAGCAAAAATACCAACTTTTTGAAAAAGCTGATATTTTGACGGGTGAATTTTCGATTGAAAATTAGGGTGCTTTTTCGATATTAATTCAAAATAAGGTGAAAAAATAAATATTTCAAATCAAATAAATTACAGCGTATTTGAGACATAAAAAGGTAAGTTTTCACCAAATTTCGTGAAAAAAAATTGTTTTTGTGAAAGATAAAAATAAAAAACCAAAAACTCGGTTTTTTGAATTTTTCATATAAATTTTGAGGTTATGCGAAAAAAGTTCTATGCAAAAGTTTTAGATCTTTTTGTTACCTACAACTTTGTTATTCAATTTTTTTCCATAAGACTTTTAGTTTTGCCGGAAATCGAGATAAACCGTTTTTTACCCTTAAAAACTCACCCCTTCCCCTTCCCGACCTCAGATCGCCCGTAAATTATTTTTCCTTTCATTTTTATAATATTCTCCTGCTTTTCTAATGCGTTTCATCCTACTATTATTTATTTTGTTTGCAAAAATTATCGACCCTGGTCTATTAAGATTACATTTAATTTTAAAATGACGTAACTAAAGCGTTATAGCATAATGAAATATAATATTTTTGTGTTCCATAACGAAGTAACGTACCGAAGAAACTAATATAATGTTTTAAAAACGAAACGCATAACGTTACGATTTTTTTTTCGTTTTGCAACAAGGATGAAAATTGTTAATTCTATTCGAGCATCTCCTTTACAGCAGTGACTGTTCAAGGCTTTACTAGAAGGTTTTGAAGATCAATACGATCTTATCTTGAATGCAGAAATATGATGGCTCAGTAAAGGTAAGGCGTTTATAAGATTTTTAAGCTTAGATCAGATTTTAAGAACAGATCAAAAAATTAATCGACTCTAAAAATCAACATTTTGATCAATTGAACGATCCTTACTTAATCGATTTTAGGTTTCTAAAGGATATTTGGGAAAATTTAATGCTTTAAAATTGGAACTTCGGGGTAAAGAGAAACATATTGATACAATGATAGGCTCTGTAAACCCATTTAAATCTTGATAAAAAGGTCAACGGAAAATTATTCTATTCAAACAAGCATTAAATTTCAAAAAACATCATAGTTGATTATAACAAAATCGAAATTATTTTAATCTTTCTTGTTAATTTTATAAAGAAAAAACCCTGTGAGAGAGGAACTATTGTTTTTCTGTGGTGAGATTTTTCCAGATTCAGATTAGATTTTCAGATTTCAAAAAAACTCGCAATTATTGTGCAATTTTAGAATAAAAGATAGAGTTACGCCCGACTATGGAAGAAATTTCGGTTTTTGTTTGTTGTAAAAACAAACAACAATAATCCCGTTTGACAGATGTGGAAGCACGCGAGTTTAGTTATGGAACTAGTAGATTGAGGGGTTAAAACATTTTTATGCAAAGAAAAATAAGACAAGGGTGCCTTCAATTCTCCAGGTCATTCTTCTTACACTTCAGATATCAAATCTAAACGTAAATATGTGTTATAGTATAGTGTGATTCTCGCTTTCTCGATAGATCTGTGACGATTCAATCGATAACTGGTGCGTTTTTTTTATGTGGTTTTGTTTTGGTGTTTGGTAAAACATCTTCTTACTTGATGAAATGCTTGTTTGAATAGAGTAATTTTTATTTGACCTTTTTAAAGTAGGTCTCAATAGATTATATACCATTAATTTCTCGATTTGTTCTAATTTCGTTATTTGTCAATTTAAACTCTTTAGGCATTTCCATTTTCAGCATTTGCACAGTACACCTCGGATCGCAAAGTGATCGTAGTTGATGGCATTCTCCAGAAGTTTCAGGTTATTGTTTGTTATCAACGTTTACCCTGCAATAGACATCAAACCATTTATTTTTTGTTTTCGATGACTGCTTTCGATGGATATCTTTTTAGTTGCTATACAAATTAATTCCAGTATTAAATTGAGACCCTTATGTCGTACTAACAATTTTCAATAAATATCTTAACTATATAACGACAAAACTATTCAACAGTTAATAAATTATACACTTAATTTAATTATTTATTTAAACTGTCATTAATCCAAGTCGTTAAAATCTATGTACATAGAAAACAACAATTATTTATCATTAAAAATCCCACATACCGCATCTGTCTTATATACATCAACAAAACTAAACAAAAACTATAAGTAACTCAAAAAAACCTAAACTCCCTTTAATTAAATTTATAAAAAAAAAAATAAATTGATAAATCTAAAAACATAAACATATTATACCGTAGCTTTCTCTCATGTAAGTATCTCAACAATAATAGCTTGGATTTAAACACGATCGATGTGAGCGTAGATTATTTAGTGTATTTTGTCTAGAAAAAAGAAATAATTTGATGTCTATTATTCTACATCATAATTATAATCAAGATCATTCATATATGAAAAATCATGATCATAATATCATAACGATGATCATATTATAAAAATTGAGTTTAAGTTTTTGATATGATTATTTGCTTCAACGGATTAGAAAGGGTTGAATGAGTTTGTGGTAATAATAATCAAAATACAAATTCAAGGATTTAATAGGAATTTAATTTTCAAACCAAGTCAGACTATCAGAATAGCAAATCCTAAATTAATAAAATTATATTGGTTGACGAACATGATGACGATCATGATCACATAAATATTATCTTTTCCTTTGAGAAATTTTTTTTCTTATAATAAAGATAATTCTTTATATAATTATAAAGATGACGGATGAACAAGAGGCCAATAGAAATTGGACATAAAAAAGTAAGACGATTGAAGAATTCAAAGAATTGAAATAACAATGTAATGATAATTTGAATGTAACGAGTTAAAGAATAAGAAAATGATGAGAATCAAGGTATATATTTTTTGTTATTGTTGTTCATATGATGAAATACCGAGATTGTTTATTGAGGCGAATGAAAGGGATAAGAGGAAAATTACGAAATAATAAAAAAAATTATCAATAAAATTGTGAAGACAGTAATTGAACTTGAGAATTCTGAAGTGGAATAAAAGTTGGTTTAAGTTATTATTCAGACTACGTATTTGGGTTGAGTGTGTTTTTAAGACCAAGAGGATGAAGAGTACATTGGTATGGAGTGATTTTGGTTTACCAAAAACATTAAACAATTAAGTATGAAGATGATGTACAAATCTTTATTTTTCATCTGTTCAATCTAATTACCATTAAAAATTTGAAAAAAAATCTAATCATATATAAATTGAAAATTAAACATTTTTACAGACGTTGTCTCCTATATCAACAAAACAAACATCTGTTACGTAATTGTCAACAAAAAAAACTATTGAGATATTTTTTCTTTCTTCCCTTCGATTTAATTAAATTAAAAGAAAGTAATTTTGAGTCTTTTTTTCTTAAATTTATCAGTTTTTCTAACTCATGATTATGGAAATAATTAGAAATAATCAAATTCTATTCTATCGTATTTTACGTTTTGTTAAAATTTTTGACCTCATAAAAACCTTAGTTACAATAATAAAAATAAAAATAATTGACCTTTCACATTGAGGTAAATAATAGAAAAACGTTTAAAAATAATCCCACCCAAAAGTAATGATGATTATTAAAATTATTCGTCTCCAGTTTGAAGATGATGAGTTGCATTCTACAAAAACTGATGGTTTGTGTCAAACATTTCAATTTATTGTATATTCAAATTGCTTATCAAAGAAATTCAAATTACCACAAAAACGATAACAACAAGAGAAAATTCAAATAAAAACCGTTACATTAATTTCTCGGTGGATTGCAATTTACAAAATGCAGAAATAATTTAATGATAATCGTTACAATTTTTTTACACAATCGTGATCTGGGAAATTTTTTAAAAAAAGTTTCAGAATATCATAAGTTAGAAACATAAAATAAGATTAAATTTCGATGAGTTTTGATTTTATTAGATTACAAACGATGATGGAAAATTGATTTGATCAACGCGGTATTACAAAGTAAAACTTAAAAATGCAAATAAATGTTGTGGTCACGAGCGTCAGAAATTTGGTATAACCATTTTTGCCGATTGGTTTTAGCTGAATATGAATCGTATAGTCTGTGACGATCATAGAATGAAACAAATACTTCACGAATATGCATATTTAAAACACAAACGAGTTTAATATTTTCAAATTAAAAACAATATTACTATAATTATTTGAGAAAAGTTGTATGAAACTCGTCCTTTATATTTATAATGGAAAATTTGTATTTGCTAGGTGCAAGCTTTGTATTTGTGTAAATAGAAGTGCTATTATTTGGAATTTAATCTAAAATTGTTTAAACTAACCAAAACTTATCATAACGAACTTGGCTCATTTCTTTTGGGAGACAACGTTTCGGTTGGAGATTCAGTGCAGTCAATCAACAGTCATATCAATATTCAATCAGTTAATTAAAAGTGTGCATCTTCCACAAACAGAAGTGTCACCAACCTTCGAAAGCACAACATTGTGGTACTAAAATATTGTAAAATTAGTAGTGTATTAAACAATAATTGCACTACAATCTCTTGTAGCAAAATGTACTATTTTCCATCATTGTTTTAAAATTTTTCATTATTTGTTAAAATTGGCAGTTGAAATCGTTAAAAGGTAAATAAAAAAGTAAATTTTTCCATGGTAATTAGGGTTCCGTTTTTTATACGGAACACTATTGGTGAGAGTAAAACGAGTTTTTCACATTATATCGATTATCTAGTAAACTATAAATGCTATGGACCTGAAATTTGAGGTGCGTATAAAACTAACCTGTCCACATAAGATGACAGATACAAATAAAACTAAAGTTGTTTTCGTTTGATTTACAGAGTTACGATGTGAGACCTTTGAGAAAATACATTTTTTTATAGATTCAAGTATAGGGTATCATATGAAACGGCTTCATTTCAGTATTCCTTAAAAATTTGTTTTGGAGTTTTACACGTCACCATTTTTTGTATAATTTGGAAAAATGACGTTTTCTTCGTGTTTTCTTACCTCAATTAGCTCCGAACCTAACTGATCGAAAGTCTTCAAATGTATTTGGAATGATTAATTAAAAATTAGTACGTTTTTAATAAAAAATATATAGAAGTATCATATACTAATAATTATATTTATTAAGGGGGTGGAAATGAGGAGGGGCAAAACACTATTTAAAATCTTGTCAAGTGGGATTTCATTTGAAAGAGCACCAAATTTAGAAAACATTGAAATTTTTTTTAGAATTTTGCGATGCACAGTTTTTGAGTTATAGTCAAAAAAGTGTTACTTTCAGACCGTTCCCCTCCCCCCTACGTTTCGACACTGACTTACAAAAAAATTTGTAAAAATTCACAAAGCTAGGAAACTAGTTAAATTTTGTGCGAAAACTATAGGGAGGTCTCAAATAATTATATTTCTGTGTGTTTAGGGGACCGGGGTAGAGAGGGTAAAAAAAAACATTTTTGACCTAAGCGAGTGGGGTATCATTTGAAAGAGCACCTAATTTAGAAATCATTGCGAATTTTTTTAGAACTTTGTGTTACACAGATTTTGAGTTATGATCAAAAAGTGCAAAATTCAGACCGATCCCCCCATCCTACGTTTCGACACTGATTGACAGAAAAATTTGTAAAAATTCACAGAGCTAGGAAATTAGGTAAATTTTGTACGAAAAACTATAGCGAAGTCTCAAATAATTATATTTCTGTGTGTTTAGGGGACGGGGGAAGAGAGGGTAGAAAAAAACGTTTTTGACTTAAGCGAGTGAGGCGTTAATTCGTGTTCTTGAGATATTTAATTTTAAAGATTTTTAGTCGGTCTGAAATTCTAATTGTTCATCATTTTTTCGAACAATTTTTATCATTAAAAAATTTTAACCACTGAAGTTCGAGAAAATAATGAACAATTACAATTTTAATCGGACTAACAATCTTTAAAATTAAATACTCATCTCTGTAATTTTGTTTTATTTTAAAGTCTTAACAAAGTCTTGTCTTGCCATTCTTCTTACGTACAATGGCCATAGGTGAGCACTAAGGGGAATTGCTTACAACAATTACACCAAGCTAAAGCATTCTATCGAGTTCTTCATACATAACCTTTGACCATAAGGTTTGAACTATACATACAAAAAAAAAGTTAAAATTTAATTGATTTTAAAATTTTTTGTTAATGGAAGTTGTTCGAAAAAATGATGAAAAATTCAAATTTCAGTCGTACTAAAAGTCTTTAAAATTAAATATCTCAAGAACAAGAATTAATGCCTCATTGTAAATTTGATATATTTTATAATAAAGATGCATCCATTTTCAGAAAAAAAAATTAATTAAATTCTAATTAATCTTCGATCCTAGCGCCATCTTTAAAAAAGTTTTTTTAATATTTTTATTTAAAAATTAATTACAAAAACCACAAACTAATTTTATTTCAAACGCCTAACTAACTAACTTTTTCATCGATAGTGTTCTTTTACATTCACGGAACCCTTCGCGAGCGAATTTTATTCGCACTTGTCTGACTTTTTTTTTATTTATTATACCATCTGAAATTAGACGTTTCAACAAAAATAACTTATTTTTTAAAAACTGTTTCCAGCACATGGGGATTTTGGGGTGAAAATGAGGTCACTGTTTTGGTTTAAATACTAAATTAAACGTAAAAATAAATATTTTGATTCAAAAAAATTACAGCGAATAAGGGATATAAAAGGTAAGTATCCACCAAATTGCGTGAAAAAAAACAATTTTTACTTCACCACAATTTTAAATTGTGTGAAGTAATGCAATCTATCGAGAAAAATAAATCTTACTTTCCCCAATTTTTGTTTTTTCTTTTGTTTTAGATTATTCTCTATCTAACTAGCCAATAAACATTTTGGTGTACATCTGTGTGTGGGTGGGAGGGTGGTTACGTGACATTCCTACATAGGATCTTGATGAAACTTTGGCAAATGATCAAGGTTCACTTGAAAATGGAAGATCTGGATTCATTTCAAATATGGACAAAATGGCGTCGGATCTCCCGAACACCTCGTAGTGTACCGCTTTTACCTTTTCACCTTCCAGTTTATATGTCAGTCGCCAAATTTGCGACTCACTTGTATATTTTAGACAAATAGTCCAAAAAAATATGCGACGAAAATCGTAGTAAATACTAATAAATTGTTGAATTTTATTTTATTTTCATTTAAAATTATATGCAGAAATTAGTATACTACATACCCAGAACTGTAAAAAGCATTTTACATGCGAGGGAAAATATTGCGCACGAGACGCGTAGCGGCGAGTGCATTACCTTCACGAGCATGGAAAATGGTTTGCAGCTCGAGTTTTGTTTTATACTTTTCCTACGACGCACGTTGTTTTAATGCCCAAATGCTTGAAATGAAAGCCCGAATTACTTGAAAAAAGGAACTACTAATTATAAATTTTGCATTTAATAGTTTACAAATAGTTTACAAATTGTGGAAGGCTTTGCATTATTCTGTATCAAAATGAATTGAAATATTTAACGTTTAAAAATCAAATTTTTCTTTAATTAAAAATCTTTTTATTAAAAGTGTTAGGTAATATATATACATATATGAATATAAATTACGTAACACTTTTTATTCTCATTACGTTGCACTTAATGTAATAATCAATTTACATGTCATGGATAGTGTGATGTAATTGATAATTTACTGTGATAGGAGTAGAAAAATTGATTATTACAATAAGTGTTAGATGTAAAATGTAAAATCTAAAATTACATTTCTGTCTGTAAAATGTAAAATGTAAAATGTAAAATGTAAAATGTAAAATGTAAAATGTAAAATGTAAAATGTAAAATGTAAAATGTAAAATGTAAAATGTAAAATGTAAAATGTAAAATGTAAAATGTAAAATGTAAAATGTAAAATGTAAAATGTAAAATGTAAAATGTAAAATGTAAAATGTAAAATGTAAAATGTAAAATGTAAAATGTAAAATGTAAAATGTAAAATGTAAAATGTAAAATGTAAAATGTAAAATGTAAAATGTAAAATGTAAAATGTAAAATGTAAAATGTAAAATGTAAAATGTAAAATGTAAAATGTAAAATGTAAAATGTAAAATGTAAAATGTAAAATGTAAAATGTAAAATGTAAAATGTAAAATGTAAAATGTAAAATGTAAAATGTAAAATGTAAAATGTAAAATGTAAAATGTAAAATGTAAAATGTAAAATGTAAAATGTAAAATGTAAAATGTAAAATGTAAAATGTAAAATGTAAAATGTAAAATGTAAAATGTAAAATGTAAAATGTAAAATGTAAAATGTAAAATGTAAAATGTAAAATGTAAAATGTAAAATGTAAAATGTAAAATGTAAAATGTAAAATGTAAAATGTAAAATGTAAAATGTAAAATATAAAATGTAAAATGTAAAATGTAAAATGTAAAATGTAAAATGTAAAATGTAAAATGTAAAATGTAAAATGTAAAATGTAAAATGTAAAATGTAAAATGTAAAATGTAAAATGTAAAATGTAAAATGTAAAATGTAAAATGTAAAATGTAAAATGTAAAATGTAAAATGTAAAATGTAAAATGTAAAATGTAAAATGTTAAATGTAAAATGTAAAATGTAAAATGTAAAATGTAAAATGTAAAATGTAAAATGTAAAATGTAAAATGTAAAATGTAAAATGTAAAATGTAAAATGTAAAATGTAAAATGTAAAATGTAAAATGTAAAATGTAAAATGTAAAATGTAAAATGTAAAATGTAAAATGTAAAATGTAAAATGTAAAATGTAAAATGTAAAATGTAAAATGTAAAATGTAAAATGTAAAATGTAAAATGTAAAATGTAAAATGTAAAATGTAAAATGTAAAATGTAAAATGTAAAATGTAAAATGTAAAATGTAAAATGTAAAATGTAAAATGTAAAATGTAAAATGTAAAATGTAAAATGTAAAATGTAAAATGTAAAATGTAAAATGTAAAATGTAAAATGTAAAATGTAAAATGTAAAATGTAAAATGTAAAATGTAAAATGTAAAATGTAAAATGTAAAATGTAAAATGTAAAATGTAAAATGTAAAATGTAAAATGTAAAATGTAAAATGTAAAATGTAAAATGTAAAATGTAAAATGTAAAATGTAAAATGTAAAATGTAAAATGTAAAATGTAAAATGTAAAATGTAAAATGTAAAATGTAAAATGTAAAATGTAAAATGTAAAATGTAAAATGTAAAATGTAAAATGTAAAATGTAAAATGTAAAATGTAAAATGTTAAATGTTAAATGTAAATGTAAATGTAAAATGTAAAATGGAATTCTTTAGACATAAGCTTATTATATACCGCCATTTACTATAAAAACACTAAAAATGCGAATACGCTGGCAATAATTAAAAATTAATGTTTAAAATTGTAAAAGGTTGGCACCCGCAATATTTTATCAGCACCTTATTATTTGCACAATCAATTTTTGTTCAGTAATCAAATCCTGCTTTATTCAAAATTTCACTATCTCTATACATAAAAACACAACCAAAGTTTTGTTGGTTTAAATGTAAGTATTTTGCAGCAAACAAACACCAATATTATTTAATTATATTTCATATGCATTCCATCTTGCTTTCGTAAACCAAAAACTAATTCAATCACCAGCAATTACAAGACACTTGTATAAACTTTTTATAAAAATTAAAGGTGATACAAACACGATTGTTTTAAAAATAAACAAACAGCTTTTTGATTTAACAGTTAGTATATAAAATAATATACATATTGTATGTATCACAATTTTACACATATTCTTTTGAAACATGAAACTACCCTAGAGAAAGTAGTTTTCAAAATTTCAAGAGGATTATTTTTGTTATAAATAGATTTTATGTTAAATACTTTTAAGGTTAATAGGAGAAACATTGATACTTTTTTCAACAAAGTATATATTCTCTACATTTTGTTTCATAGTTTGTATAACTATTTGTCATGTTGTTGCTTTAAGAGGATAAAAGTACACATAAAAAGAGAATAGTGTCTAATGAGTTTTAATGGGGTGCAATTAGTTCAATGTTAACATGAAGACAAAATAATGGAAAATTAATGTTTATAGAAATTTTGAAACTTAAGTTTTCAATAAGAAACTCAACGACTCATAAATAGCAACACATCTTTTTATGAATATCAGCAATTCCAAGAATATATATCTACTTACTACTTAGCTTAAAATCATTATTGTTGATGATGATGAATTTTATTGAGATCAAGAAGGAGATCAAAAGTGATTCATGAGATAATTACTATGCCCGTACATATATATGATTCTTCTTATAGTTTAAATTTTGTATTTTCGAATGTTATGCTGTGTATGGTATATTTAAATCATATTTATTATTGTTGTTGTAAATGACCAAAAAACAACTCAGTTATGATTATAAATAAATTTTGTAATATTTATCGTAAGAAAATTCTTGAAAATTGAAATTATCTCTAGAAATTGGTTACTAAAGATGGCTAGAAATCATTCAATATTTATTGTTTTTCATTTAACCAATGTATAGTTAGAAAGTTTTTCAACTCCACTTATAAGTGCTAACATTGTCAGTTTCTGTTGATTTTTTTATTTTTTTAACTTTCTGATCTACGTGTTTATCAAACTTGCGTACCCAAGTCCCTTTTATTGATATATGAGAGAACGAACATGATGGTAAGACTCTATACTCAACATTGTTCAAATACAAACTGTTTAGTATACCACCCAGCCTTCATAAAAAAACGCTTGCAGCTCTAAAAAGTATTTTAATCACAATTTCCCATACTACTAACATTTCCCACAAATTCAAACGCATATTATCACACCTTTAAACCATTTGATTCAAAATTCTAAAATTCACCCTGGTTCATAAAACCTAAAAAGAAATCGTTTTATTACTTCACACTTTAATATTCTTCATTCAAATACAAAAAAAATTTCTTTATAATCAACGACATTTTTTGTCTTTTGTATCTTCATAAACAATACAGAAAGAAAAACAACAATAATATAATATGATATGATTCTTGTGAAATTTAGCATCTCACCATAAAACACAAACAACAAAAGTTAAAGAAAAAAATCTTTTTTTTTTGTTCAAAGAACAAATAATATCACAAAAGTGTGATAAATTATTTTTTTCCTTTACTGCATTATACTATTATGTATTTATATCTATTCCATAATTTACTTATTTATTCTAAATTAATGGATTTCGGTCACAAAATTTTTTCTTCCTTCAAGGAATTCGTAGGAAATACACGTTTATGATGTTTGGTGCAAATATAATAAAATCTTTTTTCGGTTCATTAAACTATCCTTAAACTCAAATCATAAATAGATAATAACGTTACGGTTATAAAATTAAGGATCCTTTCGTTTATTTCAAACAAAAGAAAATCGATTATACATATTTTCTTTACAGCTTCGTTTCAATTTTAATTAAGTTTAATCTTAATTTCTTATAAAATTAGTTATTCCAACGTATTCATTAATAAAATTAATGGTTAAAAGTTTAACCAATAAAAACTATGTCAATTAAAAATTAGTATGCATATAAAATGGCATAATAAATAATTCATTATATCAAAAATCATTTTATGTTATTAAAATTATAATAAATAGTGGTGATGAAGAAAAAAATATAATAAATCGAAAACAAATGAAATGTGGCGTTTCAGTGAGGGAGGAAAAAGCTTTTAATTGATATTTTTTATTGATTTGAGTAAGTGTATTGAAACTTTTTCAATTTTATTGTGCTTGGTTTATTAAATTATTAACTGTAATTGAATACATTGTTAACGATGAATTTAAAATTTTATGCATTGAGTTATTCAACTTTAAGTGAGCAACTTACATAGTGATGTGCTAAAAAGGAATGTAAATGGGGCAGCATTTGAGAGTATTGAAAATGTGGAAATTAAAACATTCATAATCTGATCACAGTCGTCTATAAAGAACTTTTGGTCATACAGAGGAGCTTGTATTTAAATCGATCACATGCGTCCAATCCTTAAATATATAGCCAAAATATCAACTACATTCAATAGACAAACAAAATCGTTCGAGCGATGGAATTCCGATGGGTTAAAAATCCCACAAAGATGAACGTTTATCCAGAAGAGCATGACATCCTTCGAAATACATCATTCTGCATATAAGAGCAATGGAAAAACGCTTCAATGGACCACCATATTCATACCACAATCCACAATCGAAAAACAACCACAGCAAACATGAAAAAAACCGCATCGAGTCAGTTTTATGATAGCGGCAGAATTAGTTGATTAACTCAAGTAATAGTAGGAGGATTTGAAAGACCGTGCTGCAAAACGAAGCAACGTAGTGCACAGAAAGTGGTTTGGTGGAACAAAGATTTTGACAAATTAAGACAGAAGTCTAAGATACTTCTTACCATAGTCTTGAAATGAAGTTGATTGAGTGCTGTACATTGAAGCAAGGAAGCGTTTTTTGAGACTATTTTGGAAATCAAACAAAAGATCATACGAAAAGTAATGTAATTCATTGAGACCATCACCGAGTGAAGCCCTGTGGAACTGGTCCAGTAATGGTCCATTTGTGGTGACCAGTAACCACTGGACCATTTATCATTGGCAAATTTAAATGAATGAATATAAAATTATAATAACTAAAATAAAGTAAAAATGTCTAATGAAAAAAAATTTAAAACTTATACCAACCATATCAATATTATCATAGTATTTCAGCTAAGAAGCGATAACTAAATTATAGGTGAAATTTTTTCAAATATATATTTCTAAAATGGATTTTACTGTAGAGAATTTTAACCAACTGACATACATCACCCAATTATTGGCTGCAGTACTGGCTCAATACCAATAGCCAAGTATTATTTACCATTATTTGGCCAGTGCTTGGTTATTCAAAGGTACATACTGACTCTTTGGTGTAAACCATAGATCGGCCGATGAATCTTCTAATACTGGCCCAATAACAATAGCCAAGCACTGTTCACCATTAATGGACTAGTACTTGGCCGTATTTCAGAGTCCAGCAAACCCTGCTTGGGATGCTGAAAAAGTAGTTTATGTAGCACCGACTTGAAAAATGTGAAGGTTTTTTTCATAACAAAATCAGGGAGAAGTCTTCAGTTTGGTCTGTTTTTCCTTCTTTAATAAAAATGACACAAAAGTACACCCCGCTAAGCATTAGACAATATGCTTATCAATCAGTAAAGTCTGCAGACGCTATCTTTTCAGAGGTGGTTTCCATGAAGGCAATCTACTAATGCCGCCTTTCTTGAAATATAACGGATCCGTGAAAGTCACTTTTGAGACTCTTTTTAATGGAGCGGGGTTGTACGGAGTAAATAAAATACTTTCTTTGTTTTATACAAAGGCATTGGAAGATTTATATCTTAAGGATAACACCAATACCCAGAGATAAGTGAAGTGATGATGCCCTTATACAGGCGCTTCGAATTGAATGATAGATGATATTAGTACTCTTTTGAAAGGCTACAACACGGACCATATCATCTAGTTCAGAATGTTCTGAACATTACCAACAGTTGGTATCAGAAAAGTGGTCTAATGGTCAATGACAAAACTCATTAAATTTACCAACCAAAGGGTTAAATTACTTCACTTTTCCCTCAATTTGTAACAACATCATAAGAGTCCATGATAGTGTGAAGTATAACAACGGCTTCATTGGGTTGAAACCATATTGAAACCAAATTCGTAAACGCAACTCGAGTTTTTTTGACAGCGAAGAGGTGTTTTTAGCGCCAAATGTGGGTTGACGTCGAAAATGGTCTACTGGTTATACACGATGTTGTATAACCGATTTTCAGCCTTGTACAGCTTTGTGTGCCGTTTGAGCTTTGTGTGGTTCTCGTAAACATTTTTTGTGAATACGATTAAGCTGAAGACAGTACGAAGACTTGCTAGCATATGAACTATAAGTGCATTAACGGCAACACCTATAACCAGTCTATATTTTTTATGAGAGTTTCTTCCTCGGCATGTATTTGAAATAATGAAGGCTATAAATCCCATACAAGGTTGTATAACTGGTCTAGTAATGGTCCAGTAATGTAGTAATGGCTGAGTACTGGCAACCATGACTGGGCCATAAACATAATTTTACTGGATGATAACTGCGGGAAATAAATGGCTGATTTCATGGGCCAGAGAAAAAAACAGCAAAGGCTCATACAAGGTTGCACAGATGGTTCAGTAACGAACCAGTAATGATAGATTGTTCAGTAACGAACCAATATTATCATAGTCTTTTAGTCGAGAAGCGATAGCTAAACTATAGGTGAAAATATTTCAAATACATATATTTTCTAAATATCGTTCTAGTGAATTTTAAGCAAATGACATAGATTGGCCTATTCTTGGTTGCAGTAAGGGCCCAATAACAATAACCAATTAATGTTAACCACTAATAGGCCATTGCTTGGCCATTTAAAGAAACTTCACTGGCCATTTTCCATAAACCGTAGATCGGTTAGGTCATGGTTCCAGTAATGGCCCAATAACAATAGCCAAGTGATGTTTACCATTCATTGGCCAGTGCTTGGCCATTCAAAGGTAACTATATACTGGATTTTTTCTGTAAACCATAGATTGGCCGATAAACGGTTCTAGTACTGGTTCAATAACTAAAGCCAAGTACTGTTAACCATTAAAGGGCCAGTGTTTGGCCGTATGTCAGTGTCTGATAAACCCTACTTGAAATCTGGAAGTTGGTGCTAGGAATATTTAAAAAGGTAATAAGTCTTACAAATCAATTCTTATTCCAAACAGTATAAAGATTTGAAGTTATTGTTGCATTAAATAACTAACTGTTCGGGCGACCACTTCCACCATCATTATTAGACCCTATTTTACCTAAATACCGTTTCTTTCGTTTTCATGCCAGCCATGTGCCAAACTTTCGAAAACTTCGTTTGTAAATGGCAGCATGTAGTTTTGGTACTGATTGCTGTAGTTTATGGATAATAGGCAAAATTTGTAACCTGGACAACTAAAAAAGTTGATTTTTAAAATCATCATGTTTTTAAACAATTTTAAATGTATTAAATTTGAGAACAGGGTGGTACGAAAGTTTCTGGAAACTCAAACTAAAAACAATTTTCAAATAAAATTGCAGGGGATCGGCACACTTCATATAAACGATTTCATATGTGAATGAAACGTGATTACAAAATTCGGGATCGGGACGACCGATGTGAACTTGAACATTTTTGACTGACTTATTACTTTTCAAACAAGAAGCACAAAGAAATTTTAAAAAAATGTTCTTTCGAAGAATTTCAAAGTGTTTAATTTGATCCAAGTGGTCAAAAAGAATTCTGGGAATTCAAATTTAGGGTTAATTACTTCGGTCTGAAAGACCTAAGTATTACATTCATGAGCTCAAAGTGAAATTCTTACCCCCACTTTTTTTGGCATTTCTCGACGTTTTAGGACATACTGATTCTAAAAAAGCAAAAAAAAAAAAATGTGTGTCTGTCTGTCGGCCGTCCGTCCGTCCGGCCGTCACAACCGACGAAATCTAGAAAACCGCTGGACGGATTTCAAAATTTTTTTTTTCTAAAAATAAGTTTGCTCAATGGGAAGAGCCGAAAGGACGATGTGTTCGATAACTGTACCGGAAGTGTGTCAAAAAAATCGTCAAGTGTGTCAAAACACGGAAATTTGCATATTTTTTGCTTAAAAATCGATCATTTTAAGAGATTACGAGTAGAAACATTAAATTTGGAGAAATCTTGATGGTCGGGATTGGTTTGTGAGACCAAAATCTAGATTACTGCATTATAAGTTTGTCAAAAAAATGTTGTCAAGTGTGTCAAAAGAAAGATTTTTATTTATTTTTTTACCCAATTTTTTGGAAAAAAATTAAATTAAAATTTTGTTCGAAATGAAATTTTATTTTATTATTGCGAACTATGGCATTATAAGTTTGTCAAAAAATGTTGTCAACTGTGTCAAAAAAAGATTTTTATTAATTTTTTTACCCAATTTTTTGGAAAAAATAATTAAATTAAAATTTTGTTTGAAATGAAATTTTATTATTATTATTGAGAACTATGGTATTATAAGTTTGTCAAAAAAATGTTGTCAAGTGTGTCAAAAGAAAGATTTTTATTTATTTTTTTACCCAAGTTTTTGGAAAAAAATTAATTTAATAATTTGTATAACATGAAAATATATTATTATTATAGAGAATTATGGCATTATAAGTTTGTCAAAAAAATAATGTCAAGCGTGTCAATAAATGATTTCATTGATTTTTTTAGCCAATTTTTTGGGGAAAAAAATGTAGCTGTTTTTATGACGTAAATGTAATTGAAAATGAATTTGGACATGGAAGTTTTTGAATTTGTTATAGTTTTTAAATTTTTTTTGGAATTTTGAAAAAAGGTTGTATTTTTGATTTTGTAATAATTTTTGCAATATTTTTAGAATTTTGGAAAAAGTGTTAATTTTTGATTTTGTAAGAATTTTTGGAATAATTTTAGAATTTTGAAAAATTTTAAATTTTTGATTTTATTTTAATTTTTATAATTTTGGAAAAAGTTTCAATTTTTGATATTGTTATAATTTTTGTAATATTTTTAGAGTTTTGGAAAAAGTTTGAATTTTTGAATTTTTAAGAATTATTGGAATATTATTAGAATTTAGAAAAAGTTTAAATATTTGATTTTATTCTAATTTTTGGAATATTTTTGGAATTTTGAAAAAAGTTTCAATTTTTGATTTTGTATAATTTTTGCAATATTTTCAGAATTTTTGAAAAAAGTTTAATCTTTGATTTTGTAATAATTTTTGGAATATTTTTAGAATTTTGAAAAAAGTTTGATTTTATTTAATTTTTACAATATTTTTGGAATTTTGAAAGAAATATGAATTTGTGATTTTGTAATATTTTCTCGAAACGCTAAATGGAGAGGTTTTTGAGTATAGTTTGCTGATTGTATCATCTTTTCACTAAATTATGTTAATTTATGATCTTTTATAATTTTCAGGCATCGTATTGATGTTTTGTGTTAGTTTTGTAAAAAATTTCTAATAAGAGATTAAAAAAAATACTTGTACTTTAACAAAGAGTTATGTTTGATGTACATCGCTGCCCAAAACTAAAAACCATGTCCTCATAAAAGTTTTTTGCCGAAAACTATATCAAAAACCTTAACCCAGACCGAAGTCTTGATATCTCAGAGCTGTGAGATTTCAGCCCCTCCATATTTTAGAAATAAAATTGCAAAAGAATGGCTCATCTGATATCTTCGGTTTATGTGCATTTAAATGATGCAATAAAAATTCCAACCTTCACTACTACATGATAAGATATAAAGAAAGAGTTTGTTTTTGTCGTAAATAAACGTAAATTGGTTTTTAAAAATGTGCATTTCACGTCAAAAATTTTAATTGTGAAACTAAATTTTTTGATCTAAATGCACGTCTTTAAAAATTACTCTCTTTAGAACAAAAAGAAACTAGTTCTTTTTATTTTGGCATGTTTGAGGGGAAGCTTGGAACTTTCATATTGCAAAAATAAATAAAAAGAATTCTTGACTTACGGCATAAGTGCCATCTCTAAAAACTCCCTCATTTTTCAACATAGGCTGATGCACTAATAACCTTTCCAACACACAAAACCGTTAATATCGAGTGACAACCCGGCATACTTAGTTTAAATTCATGGGACCACCCTGGACCACCAGATATCTTTCGAACCACCAAAATCTATATGATTTAAAAAACTAAACTTTTTTAGAAAATATTTTTGGAATATTTTGTTCAACAATTTTTTTGGAAATCTATTTAGAATTTAGTTTTATATAAATTATATAGATGTTTGAAAGTTTTTAAGTAATTTTTTTGTAATTCCTAATTTTTTTTAATTTTCGTAATAAGTTAAAAAAATTATGAACTGAAATAAGAAAAATATGGAGGGGCTGAAATCTCTCAGCTCTGAGATATCAAGACTTCGGTTTCGGTTAAGGATTTTTATATAGTTTTCTGCAAAAAACTTTTATGAGGACATATTTTTTAGTTTTGGGCAGCGATGTATATCAAACATAATTTTTTGTTAAAGTACAAGTATTTTTTATCTCTGTTTAAAAATTTATTACAAAACTAGCACGAAACACCAATAAGTTACCGGAAAATTATAATAGATCATAAATTAACATAATTTAGTGAAAAGAAGATTCATACAACAAACTTCTAAAAACCTCCCATTTAGCGTTTCGAGAAAATATTACAAAATCACAAATTCATATTTCTTTCAAAATTCCAAAAATATTGTAAAAATTAAATAAATAAAATTAAATAAAATAAAATAACATTTTCAAAATTCTAAAAATATTCTAATAATTATTACAAAATCAAAGATTAAAAACTTTTTTCAAAATTCTAAAAATATTGTTAAATTATTACAAAATCGAAAATACTAACTTTCTTCAAAATTCCAAAAATTCTTAGAAATTCAAACTTTTTCCAAAATTCTAAAAATATTGCAAAATTTATAACAATATCAAAAATTGAAACTTTTTTCAAAATTCCAAAAATTTAAAATTTTTCAAAATTCCAAAAATCAAAAATTGAAACATTTTTCAAAATTCTAAAAATATATTTATAAAAATTCAAAAATCTTATTTTTTTACAAAATTTTAAAAATATTGCCCAAAATCAAATATTTAAACTTTTTCTAAATTCCAATAATTCCAAAAATTCTTAAAAATTCAAACCTTTCCCAATATTCTAAAAATATTGCAAAAATTATTACAAAATCAAAAATACGAATTTTTTTCGAAATTCCAAAAATATTTCAAAAACTATAACACTAATTCAAAATTTTCTATGTCCAATTTCATTTTTAATTACATTTACGTCATAAAAACAGCAAATTTTTTTTTCCCAAAAACTTGGCTAAAAAAATAAAAACAACCAGTTTTTGACACACTTGACGTTATTTTTTTGACAAACTTATAATGCCATAATTCTCTATAATAATAATTAAATTTTATGCCATACAAATAATTAGTATTATGTTTTTCCAAAAAATTGGGTAAAAAATAAAAAAAGATTTTTCTGTTGACCCACTTGACAACATTTTTTTGACAAAATTATAATGCCATAATTCTCAATAATAATAATAAAATTTCATGTCATATATAATTAATTTTATTTTTTTCCAAAAATTGGGTAAAAAAATAAATAAAAATCTCTCTTTGACACACTTGACAACATTTTTTGACAAACTTATAATGCAATAATCTAGTTTTTGATCTCACATATATATCTCTATCATCAAATTCAATGTTCCTACTCGTAATCACTTAAAATGAAAATTTTTTAAGACAAAAATATGAAAATTTGCTATTTTTGACACACATAATGATTTTTGACACACTTCCGGTACAGTTATCGAGCACAGCATCCTCTGTGACCTGTCCCTTGGGTATACCTATTTTTAAAAAGAAAATTTTTTGAAATCCTTCCAGCGGTTTTCTAGATTTCGTAGGTAATGATGGACGGACGGCCGGCCGGCCAGCCGGCAGACAGACATACATTTTTTTTTTGCTTTTTTAGAATCAGTAGGTCCTAAAATGTCGGGAAATGCCAAAAAAAGAAGGGGATAAGAATTTCACTTTTGGCTCGTAATACCTAGTGTCTACTTAGGTCTTTCAGACCGAAGTAAAAAATGATGCAAGCTTCCGGAAAGGTCAAATTTTAGAAATATTTTAAATAATTGTGTTCTTACACACAATTGTGTTGAGAAATCTAGTGACTTCGAAGATCTCTATAGTATTGTTACGGCGTTTGGCTGGGATAGAAAAGAAAATGACAAAACAACACAACTCAAAATCAATACAAGAGTAAAATGGCTAAGTTTCACTTCTCTTCTGAAATTATAATAAAAAGTTTGTCATAAATTCCATAAATTTTATTAACAAAATTTAAATCCGATTTCCTTAATCAAACAAATACAATTTCTTTTTTTAATTTTAAATAATTAATTCAAAATTCTCTTATTAGCATGAATTTGCTGGCTCACAATTTCTATTTGACGAAAAGCCTTATTTGCATTCAGGATCAATCAAGAGAATGAAGTCACTGGCATCAAATTTGCATGCCTTCCTTATATACCGCAAAATTATATTTCCGCCTCTTTCATGTTTTGTTTCTTATGTTGTAATTGAGTTGTATCGTTGTTATTCCCTACTACAGATGTCATCATCTCGGTAAAGCAGCATAACCAGCAATTATAGCACAATATAGTAATTAAACGCACTCGTTTTGTGAAAAAAAACTTGTTTTGATTTAATTGTCAAAACTGATGTCAAAACAAAATGAAAATATTTGAAACTAACATGGCAATTATTTGTGTAGTTAATTAATTTCTTTCTATTTCTTTCAAGTTGTTTTCATAACAGTTTATTACTATAGGTAAAGAGGACGGAAATGGAAGCACAAGTCAGATGGAATATCTTGTCCATTACAGGACAGGACGAAAGGAGGAAGTTCAGCTGACTTCATTTATCCTGAGAATATTAGAAAAAATCAAGAATTGAAATGGCACTCGGGTTCGAACCCAAACCTCGAGATTAAGAGTCTCATGCTCTATCGACTGAATTAGCCGGGCCAGACAAAACAATTTACCAAAAGCTAAAAAAACTTAAAGAAAAAAAAAACAAAAACTAAACGCTCTCAAACTAAACACTTTAAGACACTCAAATTTTCTAGTTCACCTTCACTACGTGTAAAGAAAGTGTGAAATCGATCGGGAAGCGATCACGAATTTCCTATAAAATTTTAACTTTTTGACCTCAGATGCACATATTCCAAAATTATTATCTGAAGAACAAAAAAAAATATTCTCTTATTTTATTATGTTAATATTGGATGACCCATTTTCTTTCATTTGAATTTCAATGTTACGCTGAATTTACAATTCCAGAAATGTGAAGGACCAAACGCTATAATTTTTTTAAGAACATCTTTATATTATATCACCTACACTCTTTGTATGCAAATTATACGAAGTTGATCTAAAACGGTCGGGTTTAGCGATGATCGTCGAGATCACGAAATTCATCAATACCCAGGTAAGAATTAGCTATTGGACCAAGCCTGGGCCAAGTCCGCGCCACAGCTTTTGGGTTTGGGCCAGACTTAACATTTTCAAACGGCCCAAGCTTGGCCCAAGCTTCAAATGATGTCCTGGGGCCAAGACTGGCAAACCAGACTTGGCCCAAGTCTGGCAAATTAAATATCACATTAATTAAATATTTTGTGAAATATTTCAAAAATATAAATTTCATGAAAGTTACAATCACTATAACAATGCATAACCAGCTGGTGAATAATGTGTAATGTAATAAATTGAATCTTGGTTCAATCTAGGCATTTACAACTGGCCCAGACTAAAACCGGAGTTAACTAGCCAAGGCTTGGCTCACCAATACTTTCCCGAGGTTGGCCCATTGTTTAACATTGGCAGTTCCAACCTGGGTAATGATATGCGTTCCATATGAATTCGGTACTTGGTGTTGCTTTTGATAAAATTAGCCAAAGAACCTATCACAAAAAGAGTTATGATAATTGATCTCTGTTCTTTTAATTGAAATTTAGAAAATCTTCTTCCCCTTTGGATTTTCTAAACAGAATTTTTGAAGTATCAATGTTATTACATTCCCGTACCAGAGTAATAGTAAAAAAAACTCATATAATTTGGATCAGATATGTTACATTGAAAATCGCAAACACAAAACAATGCGTTCTTGTTCTTGTTCATTTAAACTTTGACGTTGCACACAATGATAATATTTGCATTTGACCGTGACCTTGTTAGACTTTTGTCCATTTTTCGTTTGAGGTTAAAGAATATTAATAGCTTTGCAATAATAATAGAGATTAATTACAGTTCCGGCATACTTGCAATAAAAACGTGTTAGCGTTTTTATTAAAATCTTACTTTTGTTTTCAAGCTTTATTAAATCTAAGCTTAAATAATTACAAAAGACAAGACAATATAATTAATTGAATTTAAGGAACAAGTTTTTATTTGTATAAAACAATTGCCACTGCCAAATCTGAAGCTAAAAAAATGTATAAATACTAAAATTTCTTTCTAAAAGAATATTGTTTCCGAAGAATAGTTATCATATCAAATCAAAAATGAATTTCTTGATCACTCTGTTCGTAGCGTTTGTAATTGTTGGATGTGCCGTAAGTATAAAATTATAATTGATTTAATATAAACTAAAATTTATTTTAAAATTCTCCATTTAAAAGACAAGTAAAGGTTTAAAAAAATTTAACACAGAAGATTATGCACCAGATTGTGTAAAACAATTTGGACCTAAGTATGCAGGTGCAGTAGCAAAATATGAGTCTGGTGATTTTTCTCGAAAAAATAACGAAGCAAGAGTAAGTTATTAATTGTATTGTGGGTTGTTGAGCATAAAACACATCTAACAAACATTCTATTTTAAAGTGTTTCGTTAAATGTCTCATGGAGAAAGCTGGATTTTTCGACACAGAAGCAAACTTCTTACCCGCTGTAGCACTAGAAAAGTTGTCGGTCAAGGAAGATAAAAAAAAAGTAATTATGTGTTTGTAATATAATATTATGTGACTTTAATTATTAATGTTGTTCTTTTATGTTTACTTGCAGATTGAATCACATATTAACTCATGTGGACATCTCAAAGGTAAAGACGGTTGTGATTATGCTTTCAAACTATACGAGTGTTACACAAAAGCACACCTTGCCGCTTAAGATGGTCTTACTTATCAACAAAATATTTTAGACAAACTTTTATTTTACTTTTTGCCTGTAATTTTTGTAAAATTTTGTTTGATCAAATCTTTTATTTGATTTTGTTTTGTCGTTCAAAATATAATAATAATAAAATAATAATATATAATAATAATAGCGTCTTTTGTTTGATATGAGTCTAACCTTATGTAATTCAGTTCAAAAATTTAATGGTATTGGACGCTATCTAATAATGTAACACTATTGTTGCATGTAACTTTTTATAGATTTCGGTAGCATTCACAAACCATAGTTTTTGGTCGAAACTTACCAAATTCAAAATCAAAGGTGCTGCATCACTGTAAGGCGTTACATATACTGTTGTACCTCTTTTTCGGCTTTCAATATTTTTAAAGTGTTAGCTAGTGTTTCTGTCTCTTTTATTTAAGGATATGATTCTTTTGCACTAGTGCTTTGGTTGGTTAGGTGTGCCGTTTGTTTACCAGACGTTGCCATTTTGTGGCATACATACTTTAAAATTTGGGATCAGGATATTTAAACTTTAATGAAATTAATTAAATAAATGAAAAAAATATAATATTAAATTTGAAAACTTATTTTTCAATTTTTCAGTGTCGAAAAGTATATCCATACTAAATAAATGGACTTACTAATACAACTACTTAAAGAAATAAAAATTCAAGAACAAAAATAAAACTTTGACAATGTTACACAAAAAGGGCAGTGGGCAGTTCTTTAATTTTTTGAATGATTTAAGAAATCGGCGTTTAGAAAACATAAACCGTCAACTGATTTTTCGTTAAGCCTGTTTCTTAATTTAGAAATAATATTTCCGGAGGCTGAAAAAAGCCTGTTCCAACTCTAAACTACGGATGGAAAGATTTATAGAAAAATCGATTCTCGATTCCTACTTCGATTTTATGCATTTCGATTCCTAGAACCGATTCTCTGGCAGCCAGAGTCGATTCTTTCGATTTTAATCGATTCCCATGTTGAAAAAACTAACTTTAGCTGAAAGAAATTTAAATTTATATTTCAGTGATATACGTTTATTCAAAATAAATTTTAGACAGTCAACTAAAGAAAATGAGCATATTCAAATGATCAGGTGTTAATCGACTTCGAATCTGATTTGCAATCAGACCATTGTGTGAAAATAAACGCTCACATGGTGTTGATCTTGCTACTATGTATTGTTAAATATTTTTTTGCTGTATTGTTGATAAATTTCATGTGATAATTTTTATGTGATAATTGGATTCGGATTATTTTCTCTGTCGACCGTTGGCCTTTTAATAAATTCTCTTAATTCAATCAGCCACCCGCCTACTTCATCACTGTCATTATTTTGATGGTTTTGTTGCATGGTGTGGTCTAAAAAATCTCAAATATCATTATCATTTGAAGATCGTTAATGATCTGCAGTGCATTCACTTTTATGATCAACCGCCACATTTTTTTGTCAGCTGAATTTCTTTTTTCAAGCAATCACGTATATAAATAATTTTGAACAAGTTAGATGAAAAACCCTGACGAAGAAACTTAGAGATTCCTTGTGATAAACACATAGCGACAATAGTCACAGCACTTGCGGAGTTATAAAAATTTTGAAATCCTAGTTTTTACATCGAGAATCGAGCAGCGTAGCAATAGAATATAGCTTAACGGCTTCTAAAGCCAAAAAATTCGTATACTAAAAATCGATTCTTGATCGACTTTGAAAACAAAAATCGATTATATTAACAAGTCGATTCTCGAGTAGAATCGGAATCGACTATAACAGCACACCTAAACAACCAAAGCACTGGTGCAAACGAGTCATATCCTTAAATAAAAGTGACAGAAGCCACTACCACTACACTACACTACACTAACTACCACTTTAAAAATATTAAAAGTCGTAAAAGTGGTACAACAGTACATATAACGCCTTACAGTGATGCGGCACCTTTGATTTTGAATTTGATAAGTTTCGATCAAAAGTTATGGTTTATGGATGCTACCGAAATCTATAAAACTTTGTATGCAACAATAGTGTTACATTATTAGATAGCGTCCAATACCATTAAATTTTTGAACTGTTACATAAGGTTAGATTCATATCAAACAAAAGACGCTATTTTTTTTATATTATTATTATTATTATAATATTATGAACGACAAAACAAAATAAATAAAAAGATTTGATCAAACAAAATTTTACAAAAATTGCAGGCCAAAAGTATAATAAAAGTTTATCTAAAACATTTTGTTGATAAGTAAGACCATCTTAAGCGGCAAGGTGTGCTTTTGTGTAACACTCGTATAGTTTGAAAGCATAATCACAACCGTCTTTACCTTTGAGATGTCCACATGAGTTAATATGTGATTCAATCTGCAAGTAAACATAAAAGAACAACATTAATAATTAAAGTCACATCATATTATATTACAAACACATAATTACTTTTTTTTTATCTTCCTTGACCGACAACTTTTCTAGTGCTACAGCGGGTAAGAAGTTTGCTTCTGTGTCGAAAAATCCAGCTTTCTCCATGAGACATTTAACGAAACACTTTAAAATAGAATGTTTGTTAGATGTGTTTTATGCTCAACAACCCACAATACAATTAATAACTTACTCTAGCTTCGTTATTTTTTCGAGAAAAATCACCAGACTCATACTTTGCTACTGCACCTGCATACTTAGGTCCAAATTGTTTTACACAATCTGGTGCATAATCTTCAGTGTTAAATTTTTTTAAACCTTTACTTGTCTTTTAAATGGAGAATTTTAAAATAAATTTTAGTTTATATTAAATCAATTATAATTTTATACTTACGGCACATCCAACAATTGCAAACGCTACGAACAGAGTGATCAAGAAATTCATTTTTGATTTGGTTTGATAAACTATTATTCGGAAACAATATTCTATTAGAAAGAAATTTTAGCTTTTATAGATTTTTTTAGCTTCAGATTTGGCAGTAAAAAGTTTTTAGAACAAAATACTTGTTCCTTAAATTCAATTAATTATATTGTCTTGTCTTTTGTAATTATTTAAGCTTAGATTTAATAAAGCTTAAAACCAAAAGTAAGATTTTAATAAAAAACGTTAACACGTTTTTATTGCAAGTATGCCGGAACAGTAATTAATCTCTATTATTATTGCAAGGCTAGTATTACTAAAATAACTACAAACCAAAAACGAAAGTCGGACAGAGGTTTAACAAGTTCATGGTCAAATGCAAAAGAATAAATGTGTGCAACATAAACATTGACATATTGATTTTCAATATAATTTATCATATGATTCAAATTAAATGGATTTTTGGGGTAGATTTGGTACGCGAATATATAATTACAACAAAACTTCCAAAATTCTGTTTAAGATAACTCAAAGTTATTGAAGGTGTTCTATGCATGAATTAAAAGAACAGAGATCAATCCTGTTTAGATCTATTGAGTTAGGATTTTTAACTAATTTTCTTAAGAGCAACAACACTAACATGTGAATTGGTATATGGAATTTATACCATTATTGTAAGATAAGTGCTCGTCAAAATTTTAGTTTGAGCTGTTTTTTTGAGTAACTTCTTTTGTTATATTAAGAAACTCGCAAATTTCTACCGAAATTTATGTTACGAAAATGAAATAAGGAACGAAAAAATCATTACCAAAATTTTAGTAACATTTCATTGCGAAAATTTTCGTAATATGTCTTCAAGAATACCATTTTAGGATTTTCGTAATACTTTGACACTAAATCGGTACCGAAAACTTTCGTAATGGTTCAAGAATAGGGCCCCAGATCTCGTTTAGCTTTAAATGGACAAAGTTCATATTTAGAAATTTAACAATATAACTGGAAATAATTATTAATTATTAATTATTATTAATTAAGTGAAAAAACAAATATTTGTGTTTTCTACAAAATAAATAAACCAAAAATTAGTTCATTGTTCTCTGTTATTAGTATTAAAGTATTTTGCTGAATGATATGTTACAAGAATTAAACTAAAAATATTAAAGTGTATTTCATGAATTTTTTTATTAAAAAAATACTATATTCTTGTGCTTATGAAATTAATCTGATCATGAAAAAAATAAAGAAAATATGGAGGGGCTGAAATCTCACAGCTCTGAGATATCAAGACTTAAGTCTGGGTTAGGGATTTTGATATAGTTTTCGGCAACAAAACTTTTATGAGGACATGGTTTTTAGTTTTGGGCAGCGATGTATATCGAACATAACTCTTTGTTAAAGTACATTGTAGCACAATGTTGTACACTCAGCAAACTACTCAAAAACCTCTCCATTTAACGTTTCGAGAAAATATTACAAAATCACATATTCATGTTTCTTTCAAAATTCCAAAAATATTGTTAAAATTAGAATAAAATCCAACATTTTTCAAAATTCCAAAAATTAGAATAAAATCCAATATTTAAACTTTTTCTGAATTCCAATAATATTCCAAAAATTCTTAAAAAAAATTCTTCAAAATTCAATTCATTTTTCCAAAATTCTAAAAATATTGCAATAGTATATTACATATCTAGAGTTGTAAATAGAATTTTACATGCGAGGGAAAATTTTGCGCACGAGACACGTAGCGTCGAGTGCAGTATCTTCACGAGCATGGAAAATGCTTTACAACTCGAGATTTGTTAAATACTTTTCCTACGACTTTGTTTTAATGCCCAAACGCATATAATTACTTGAAAAAATGAACTACTTATTTTAAATTAAATGCAAATAGTTTACAAATTGTGGTAGGCTTTGCATTATTCTTTGTCAAAATGAATTGAAATATTTAATTTTTAAAAATCAAATTTTTCTTTAAATAAAAATTTTTCTTTTTATTAAAAGCGTGCGGTAATATATATATGAAAATCCATTACCGCACGCTTTTTTTTACTTACCGCACGCTATTTGAAATAATCAATTTACATGTCATGGATAGTGTAATGTTATTTATAATTTACTGTGAAAGGAGTAGGAAATAGTATATTAAGAAACTAGTTTCATAATCGACGATTTTATCGCACGCAATGTGTTTAGAAAACGACCCGCGCAGCGGGGAGTTTTCTAAAGGATAAGTGCGATAAAACGTCTTATGAAACGAGTTTTTTATACTATTTTTTCTATTTTGCATTTTTTGTGTTGAAATTTAAAAAAATATTTTTTATGTTTTAATGTTTTAAAGAAAATTTCTAAAAATTTCAATTCAAAATAGTAAGCTCTGCGTTTCATCATATTTCCATATATTTTTTTGTTGCAAAACTAGCTTTCATAAAATGTGTATTTTATTAAAATATAGTCAATTTGATATTTTGTTATTATTATTAATTATTTTAATTAATTAAAATATTTAACACTAATTTAGATTATTTTTTAATAATAAGATTAATTAATAAGAATAATTTTATTTATATAATTATTCATTTTAACTTTCACTGACGTTTGTATGACCAATGTGACCAACCTTGAAAAACAAAACTTTGCGTATCTTAATGAAGGCCATTTCGATACGCATTTGGGTATCGAAATGACTTTATTTTAGACGCAAAATAGAAAAAAATCATTACAAAATCAAAAATTGAAACTTTTTTCAAAATTCCAAAGATTATAATAAAATCAAAAATTTAAAATTTTTCAAAATTCTATAAATATTCCAAAAATTCTTACAAAATCAAAAATTAAAACTTTTCTCAGAGATCTACAAATATTGCAAAAATTATTACAAAATCAAATACACAAACTTTTTCCAGAATTCCAAAAATATTTCAAAAACTATAACAAATTCAAAAATTTCCATGTTCAATTTCATTTTCAATTACATTTACGTCATAAAAACAGCTACATTTTTTTTCCATAAAATTGGCTAAAAAATAAATAAAATCATTTTTTGACACACTTGACATTATTTTTTTGACAAACTATAATAATAAAATTTCATGTCATACCAATTATTAATTTTATTTTTGTTCAAAAAATTGGGTAAAAAAGTAAATAAAAATCTTTCTTTTGACACACTTGACAACGTGTTTTTGAAAAACTTATAATGCAATAATCTAGATTTTGGTCTCACATATCAATCCCAACCATCAAGATTTCTCCAAATTCAATGTTCCTACTCGTAATCACTTAAAATGAACATTTTTTAAGCAAAAAAATGCGAATTTCCTTGTTTTGACACACTTGACGATATTTTTGTCACACTTCCGGTACAGTTATCGAAAACATAGTCCTGTCGGCTCTTTCCATTGAGTAAACCTATTAAAGAAAAAAAATTTTTGAAATCCGTCCAGCGGTTTTCTAGATTTCGTAGGTTGGAACGGCCGGCCGGACGGCCGAAAGACAGACATACATTTTTTTTTGTTTTTTTAGAATCAGTAGGTCCTAAAACGTCGAGATATGCCAAAAAGATGGAGGTAAGAATTTCACTTTTAGCTCATGAATGTAATACTTAGGTCTTTCAGACTGAAGTAATAAGTAACATGTAACGTACTAATAAAAACAAAATGATAACAAATTATTTAAACAATACAAGAAGTTTCGACCAGAAGCTATGGTTTATGAATGCTACCGAAATCTATAAAAATTTGTATGCAACAATAGTGTTACATTATTAGATAGCGTCCAATACCATTAAATTTTTGAACTGAATTACATAAGGTTAGAGTCATATCAAACAAAAGATGCTATTATTATTATATATTATTATTATTATTATATTTTGAACGACAAAACAAACTCAAATAAAAAATTTTGATCAAAGAAAATTTTACAAAAATTTATAGGCAAATAGTATAATAAAAGTTTATCTAAAATACTTTGTTGATAAGTAAGACCATCTTAAGCGGCAATGTGTGCTTTTGTGTAACACTCGTATAGTTTGAAAGCATAATCACAACCGTCTTTACCTTTGAGATGTCCACATGAGTTAATATGTGATTCAATCTGCAAGTAAACATAAAATAACAACATTTATAATTAAAGTCACATCATATTATATTTCAAACACATAATTACTTTTTTTTTATCTTCCTTGACCGACAACTTTTCTAGTGCTACAGCGGGTAAGAAGTTTGCTTCTGTGTCGAAAAATCCAGCTTTCTCCATGAGACATTTAACGAAACACTTTAAAATAGAATGTTTGTTAGATGTGTTTTATGCTCAACAACCCACAATACAATTAATAACTTACTCTTGCTTCGTTATTTTTTCGAGAAAAATCACCAGACTCATATTTTGCTACTGCACCTGCATACTTAGGTCCAAATTGTTTTACACAATCTGGTGCATAATCTTCAGTGTTAAATTTTTTTAAACCTTTACTTGACTTTTAAATGGAGAATTTTAAAATAAATTTTAGTTTATATTAAACCAATTATAATTTTATACTTACGGCACATCCAACAATTACCAACGCTACGAACAGAGTGATCAAGAACTTCATTTTTGATTTGATATGATAAACTATTCTTCGGAAACAATATTCTATTAGAAAGAAATTTTAGTTTTTATAGATTTTTTTAGCTTCAGATTCGGCAGTAAACAGTTTTTACAACAAAATACTTGTTCCTTAGATTCTATTAATTATATTGTCTTATCTTTTGTAATTATTTAAGCTTAGATTTAATAAAGCTTGAAAACAAAAGTAAGATTTTAATAAAAAACGTTAACACGTTTTTATTGCAAGTATGCCGGAACTGTAATTAATCTCTATTATTATTGCAAGGCTAATATTATTAAAATAACTACAAACCAAAAACGAAAGACGGACAAAGGTCTAACAAGTTCATGGTCAAATGCAAAAGAATAAATGTGTGCAACATAAACATTGACATATTGATTTTCAATATAATTTATCATATGATTCAAATTAAATGGATTTTTGGGGTAGATTTGGTACGCGAATATATAATTACAACGACACTTCCAAAATTCTGTTTAAGATAATTCATAGTTATTGAAGGTGTTCTATGTAGGAATTAAAAGAACAAAAATCAATCCTGTTTAGATCGATTTAGTTAGGATTTTTGACTAATTTTCTTAAGAGCAACAACACATACATGTGAATTGGTATATGGAATTTATACCATTATTGTTAAGTTATGTAATTTGGCCAACCAACTCTGAACCCAGCCATTTGCACTAATGTCTTCTAATCGAATTATTTTTCTAATCAGGGGCCCTATTCCTGAACCATTACGAATATTTTGGGTAATTAAAATTTTCGTAACACTATTTTCGTAATCGTAATGGAGAAATTATAAATTAGTATTCTTGAAACCATTCCGAAAATAGAAATGTGGTGAATAAAAGACAATGACATTTCGTAATGAGGTGATTAAATATTTCAAACTATTTGATATGGTAAATGTACCATATTACGTGTTATTAAGGTTTGTCTCATTTTAGGATGAATTTAAAATTTTTGAGCCAACAGAAATAACATATAAAGTGGCTTATTATAATTATTTAACTGTAAACTTTACCATTTTGTGCATCAAAAAGTTTTAAAAT